>VOQK01042361.1:4909-21343 GCA_015052645.1 Benitochromis conjunctus | reverse complement strand
AGGGGAAAAGAGGGGGGGGAGGGGGGGGAGAGGGGGGGGGGGGGAGGGGGAGGGGGGGGGGGGGGCATGCAGAGCGGGCTGATGTGAAAGATACGCGGGAAGAAAAATGCCAGGACAACGAGAGTGAGATGTGAGTCACACAGGACACAGATGAGCGGGTAGGAAAGAGGAGGGGCGTAAAAAGAGTGCTGGAGGGGAGCAGTCACTGCTAAGATGGACAAACTAAAGATTCAGCACATCTGAAAGGGACCCCAGTCACATTTTGGCCTGGGTCTTCTCCAGCAGCAACAGTAGGAGCAGCACTTCTCTACTCTGCACTTTATTTTGGATGTCAGCCCAGCTTTCTTCCAGGCATTCCTTTGTGTTTGTTTATCACCATAAACACAGGTACAACAAGACGGAGTCTGAGCTGCTGTTTAAACTGTTAGCGTGTACAGAGAGCTTGCAATCAAAATGGCTTGGGTCCCTTTTTAAAAAAACAAACAATCATTTTAATTAAGGTGTGAGTTGTCCGAACTGTTTTCAAAAGTCCATATAATCGTGTTTAAAGGTATGCATTAATAATGCGCAGGAAGACATTGAGCCCATTTGGGACTCTTTCATCCACTGTGGAGGAGGCAGAAACGGATGCTTCCCATAGAAAAGCCTAGGGATGCTGCAGCATGGATCAGTTAGTAGAAGCCTTTCCTCTGGAAAAAAAAAGTAGAGTTAGATAAATTCTGAATAATTTCTCTTTGTTATTTCTCATTGTTTGATTAAATGTGATGAGCCAAGCTCAGATTGACTCATTACTGTCCCCCTGTGGCATTATAGCAGGAAAAAAGTCACCTTGGTTTCTTTCTTTTTTCTTTATCTGCAACTTCTGCAGACTAGACTGCAAGCTGTAGTAGTGTATTGCTCTCTTTTGGCATTTTGTATGTAGATTTTGTCATTTTTGAGGCATCTCTGGTATAAAAAATTGTGTAAAGTTTTATTTTACTATTTGAACTCATACAGTATCTCACAAAAGTGAGTACACCCCTCCTATTTTTGTTAATATTTTGTTATATCGTTTCATGGGACAACATTGAAGATATGAAACTTTGATACAACAGGGTCTCACTGGATTCCTCTCCCACTCCTCCATGATGGCATCATGGAGCTGGTGGATGTTAGAGACCTTGCACTCCTCCACCTTTCGTTTGAGGAGGCCCCACAGATGCTCAGTAGGGTTTAAGTCTGTAGATATGGTTGGGCAGTCCAGCACCTTTACCCTCAGTTTATTTAGCAAGGCACTGGTCTTTTTGAGGGTGTGTTTGGGGTTGTTATCGTGTTGGAATACTGTCCTGTGGCCCAGTTTCTGATGGGAGGGGATCAGTATGTCACAGTACATGTTGGCATTCATGGTTCCCTCAATTAACTGTAGTTCCTCAGTGCCAGCAGCACTCATGCAGCTCCAAACAATGACATCCCACCACCATGCTTGACTGTAGGCAAGACACACTTGTCTTTGTACTCCTCACCTAGTTGCCGCCACATATCCTTGACACCATCTGAACCAAATAAGTTTGTCTTGGTCTCATCAGATCACAGGTAATCCATGTCCTTAGTCTGCTTGGCTTCAGCAAACTGTTTGTGGGCTTTCCTGTGCATTATCTTTAGAAGAGGCTTCTTTCTGGGATGACAGCCATGTGATGCAGTGTGTGGTGTATTGTCCGAGCACTGACAGGCTGACCCTCCACACCTCCAACCTCTGCAGCAATGCTGGCAGCACTCATACATCTATTTTCAAAAGACAACCTCTGGATATGACACTAAACACGTGCACTCAACGTCTTTGGTCGACCATGGCGAGGTTTCTTCTGAGTGGAACTGCTGTATGGTCTTGGCCACCGTGCTGCAACTCACTTTCAAGGTGTTGGGTATATTCTTATAACCTAGGCCATCTTTATGTAGAGTAACACGCCTCTTTTTCAGATCCTCAGAGAATTCTTTGCCATGATGTGCCATGTTAGACTTCCAGTGACCAATATGAGAGAGAGTGAGAGCAATAACACCAAATTCACACCAACACACCATTTTCATTTAGGGGTGTACTCACATTTGTTGCCAGGGTATTAGACAATAATAATGGATTGCATTTTTATAGCGCTTTTTCCAAGACCCTCAAAGCGCTTTACAATTCCACTATTCATTCACTCACTCACTGGTGGAGGCAAGCTACAGTTGTTGCCCTGGGGCAGACTGACAGAAGCGAGGCTGCCATATCACGCCATCAGCCCCTCTGACCATCACCAGCAGGTGAAGTGTCTTGCCCAAGGACACAATGACCGAGACTGTCAGAGCCGGGGCTCGAACCGGCAACCTTCCGATTACAAGACGAACTGCCAACCCTTGAGCCATGATCGCCCAATAATGGTTGTATGTTAAGTAATTTTGAGGTGACATCAAATTTACACTGTTGTACAAGCTGTACACTGACTACTTTGCATTGTATCAAAGTGTCATATCTTCAGTGTTGTCCCATGAAAAGATATAATAAAATATTTACAAAAATGTGAGGGGTGTTCTTACCTTTGTGAGATACTGTACACACACACACACGCACACACACACGCACACACACTGATTGACATATTGACCGATTATCCCTCTTATAGCACTAAAACATCTTCATTAAATTTGAACTAGTCAATGCAGTACATGTACACTCATTTATTCATATGATGATTAAGAAGAAGGGCTTCTGTGGCAGACATAAGTGGATCATTATCAAACCAGAGAAACATTAACAGAGTAATGAAGGCCACTACATCAGAGGTCCAGCAACAGTTCATAACCTTAAGAAGCCGCGTACTCCAGTCTCATAGTGACCACAGTGTTTAGTGAAAATGCTCATCAGCTGATAACAGGAGCACTTTGATTGTCTTATAATTACAGCATGCCTAAACAGAGTGACCACAAAAAAAAACACGAGACTTTTTCTTAATTGAAGCTCTTATTAATTAAGAAGCAATTCATCTTTACACTTTGTCCAAGTTGCCTTTTCACTTTCTTACTTATGCTTCCTTTTACATTTTGAATGTTATGGACTTTTGTCTTTTATTGATTAAAAGGGGAAGAAACATCTAAAAGCTGATGTGGGCGTATATATTTTATGTCACAATTTAGGGTAAATATTTATAACAGCGTTAATATACAGGAAAGTTCAAATAACAATGTGCTGAGAAGAAGATAAGAAGACCAACTAAATGCTGTAACTGTCAAAGTACTTCAACCACACAAAGGAATTGGAGACAGGAGGTGTTGGAGCAGTAAATGGAAGGGTTATTATGGCAGATTGTGGGGCCTAAGCCTTGTTGCCTCTCCACCTGCTCTCTGTGCTTTTTTTTTTTTTATAGTGCACAGAAAGCCTCCTCACCTCTAATGGCAGTTTACACAATGTTTACCCACAACCAAAAGTGTCATAATTTGCTCTAACCACTATAATTATGCCATTTATTTTTTTTTAGACATAAACTATATTAAATGGGAACAACAACAGTGTCTCTAATTATAACTTGTAATGGTTGTTGCACAATAGCTGTGGTTGAATTGTTGCTCAACTACAGTAAATTTCACCCTCAAAGCATAAGATGCCTCCAATTTTGTGTGTGTAAACAAAAACGAGGACAAATATTTCACTCCTGACAAAAGCTGTAGACAATCAAGTGAACAAAAGCTGCAACATTGTAAGTGTGTACAGTCTTACAAAAGGTCATTTTTAAAGCAATTTAAGGGTTAAAGTCTCACTTGAATGCTCTTTGAAAAAGGTCAGACGTTGCTATTTTAATCTAATTTACCTTGAGGAAATATTCTTGATTCTTCAATTTTCCAAGAAAGAAAATCAGCATTGTGGCATCAACCTTTGTTTTACTTAAATGACGATGTGTTAATGCTTGTACACATTTTCTCTACAGGCTGGCAGATGCATAAAATACTCTCTGCAAACTACACACCTTTACAATTATTTGTGTTAAAATTCAGACAAGTTTGCAAATGATTTCTTCTCTTGTGTGGCTTAGCGCACTTAGTCAGCCATACTGGCTTTGCTTCATTTAGTGGAAAAATAAACATGATGACAAGCCCAAAGTATATCAGTTCATAAATATAGTTTGATGGTAAGCCGCAGCTGTACAAAGCGGGTGTATTCAGTGTCTTGCACTGGTGGTATATTAGGGAATAAAGAAAATGTTGAATTTAATCTAATTTTAGAAAATCCTGGATGGATGGATGGATGGATGGATGGATGGATGGATGGATGGATGGATGGATGGATGGATGGATGGATGGATGGATGGATGGGACTTGTAGACTCTTTCTCAAATCATTCTGATTCTGTATCATTGCCCACATAAACTATTGTCTTCTATCACTGCAGAAAGTTTTGCTTTTGTTAAAGACCAAAAAAGAGCAAAAGAGTACGTAGAATTTATGATTTTCCTTTAAACAGAAAAAAGAATATAAAATATTTTATACAAAATGATGAGCTCTGGTAGTCATTAACACATGAAATTAGCCTTCAGGGTGGGTCTTCTATAACAGCTCTGCATATGACTCACAGTTCTCACGGCACACTAGAGTAAATGGTAAATGAACTGGTACTTACATAGCACTTTTCTACTCTATTTGAACACTTAAAGTACATTCTTACTACAAGGCTCATTCACCCATTCGCATAAGTGGTTTTTCTATGCCAAAGCATCGTGCCTAACATTCACACTCCAATGAATGCATGAGGAGTAACTCAGGATTCAGCATCTTGGCAAAGGACACTTTGACATGTAAAGTAGGGGAGCCAGGGATTCAAAGTACTGACCTTCTGATTGGTAGATGACCCATGGCTCTATCTGTTAAAATAAATAAAATAAATACAAATAAGACAGTAGCCTCCTTGTGACTTGGAAAAATGGGTGGTTGGGTTTGATGTTTTTGCTACTGAAGAATGATATTAAGTAGTTGCAGGACCAAACTGGTCATTCAGAGGTTGACTGCTCAAAATCTTCAACTTCCGGGCAACAACTTCTGATTGCAAGAAGATCGCACAGGTGCCCTCTGTGCAGTAGGAGGCTCCCCAAACCAGCTGGTTGCCAACTGGTTGTATACTGGTTATATTGCAATATAAAAGCACCTATGTCATTCTGCACTAAAACTGCATAACAACTGCGTCACTATTTCTAGATGAATCAGTGAATTTCTGTTTCAAATCTACGAGGTTCTGGCTGGACTCTAGATGTAAATGTAGATTTCTGTCAAACATGATTTCTTGTGTTTGTAGATGGCAACAGATTTACCAATTTATCACAGTAAATCTCTGCATTATCAAAAACAGAGCGACTGTAATGTCCAGCTTGACCTCATCCAATTACAGACTGATAGCTGAGTGACTCACACACTAAAGAAGCAACAAGATTGCAAGTTCATTGCACACAGTTGAAATAATTTCACTTGTGCCACAGTGTCCATCCACTGTCACAGTGTGATTGTAGCATTATTGCTGATGTTGACCTTTGAGTTCTGACTCCCACACACTTCAGTCTGAATGGAAACCACATTGCCTTCACAACTGATTGCTGAACATCTTTCATCAGCCACTACTCTCCCAAAGGCACTTGAAATGAGCCTGCCTTATTTGCATGATAGTATTGCCTGAATGTGAGTATACCGAAGTGAAACCAGCACACTGTGGCATGGGACAGAAGGACATGGTGGTGATGATGTTGTTTTGGGGGAGTGGGGCTAGTAGAGGACAGCTGCAGATCATGATGAATACAAATAACATTAAACATTCATGTTGCCCAACTTTTTTTATCCGAGAGCGCTGAACAAAGGCAGCGCGCTCGTCTGAACAGCATTATATTTGACCAAAAGATGAATGCATGCATTGAACAGTGAGAGAGAAATTCATCACAGTGGAAGGGTTCACCTTTTCAGCAGCTTAAAAAGTTTTGTGGATGAGTCTAGTTGATACAAAATAAATAAATGTTCACCAGAAACTCTGAAAAGTACTTTTTCAATAACTTTCCCACAAAAACACAAATTATTAAAGACTATTGGGTTATTTGCAAATGTAGAGATACATACAAAAAACTACAAGCCCAACATAGGATTCTATCTGCTCATCAGTCCTGGGCCTTCTTTGCCATATTTTTCAGCACAGTCTCTGTGGCTTCATACTAGAAGCAAAGCAAAGTATGCTGAACTGCACACTCAGCATTAACCCTCACAGAGCTGCAGTTTAGCATATTCTTCCCTGAGAATGACATCATCTGCATGTTCCTCTAAAATCTCTATATGCCTTTCAGCATTGATGGTGCCTTTTCTGGTGTCCTTAGAATCTTTTGATGATATTATGCAACCTCCGCCCATTTTTACCTTTGGGAAACTCACTAAGATGCTCTTCTTAAACCCACTTATGTTACTGACCAGCTGCCAATTCACCTAATTGGTTGCAAAATGTCCCTACAACTGTATCTTTTTAAATACCACTTACTTTTTGAGCCTTTTGTTGTTCCCATCCCAACTGTTTCAAAAAATGTTCCTAAAGTAGTACAATTTCTTCAGTTTAGATATTTAATGTGTTTACTCTGTTCTATTGTGAATCATTGTGTTTTTATTTACAGTTTACAATTTTTGTAATTAGGGTTGTACAAGGACAACATGAAACACGGTCTTCATTTTATATATTCAAAGTAGCCGAATCTCATTTATGCAAATTAAGGCAGTTGTTCAGTGTGATCTGCTGAGAAAAGGCCTAAAATCAAATAAGAACAGTTTAAAAAACTTAAATCAAGGTTTTGTGTTGATAAATGTAACGTTCCAACAGCACTTTCTCCTTTTTCTCCATGTCATTTGCAGTTTTCTGCATGATCACGTATGTGATATACCTTATGTGAGCCTGCTGGGACACACACTGACTGCGCTCTGCACTTCATACAGCAAACCACAGAGGATCAGAGCTCAGTAAGCCTGAGTAACACCCATAACAGGCAGGGGGCCTTTATACGTTTCTTGATCCCTTATTCTCTTCCCATTTGCTCTCCCCTCCTCCTGCCATGACGGCACAATTAACCATCAGACACACAATAGGGGCACATGTCCCCCACAGCCATGGCCAGCTCCCTCAGACCTGTACATCCTAATAAGGATTAGGCTACAAGTTAACAATGAATGAAGAAGTCTTTCAGGAGCCTCTAATTCTATTCTGCCCTGTGTCACTTTTCATATGAGGTCTTTCACAACTGTGTGTTTGAACATAAGGTATAATCCTCTTAAATATCAAAGGTGGACAAATCATATTAATTTAGACATTACTTCCCCAGGCTCAAGAGCACATTATTCATCGACACAGACCCCCAGCATCACCATCTGCTCTACTTTGTCACCTGCCACTGACTGACAACCGAGTGCTCCTCCACTCAACTTCTTGCCTTTTTCCTCCATCTGACTTTAATCCTTTAAATTTAGTTCTTTTCAGTAACACTCTGACAAGTAATGGAAACTAGATAATGTGGAGACGTGATTGATGATCAGGACGTAATTATACAAATATTTGATTCTGTGGATTGCTGTTACCAGTTAATCTAAAACTTTTGTGAAAAGTTGAATTTCTTTTGATATATATTATCTATCGAAAGAGAAGGTTTTCAGAGGACTTTGTCACTGGCTCTGGCAGAGGATTTAAAGCGTCTTAGCAAAAGGTTACAAGTATGTTTGAAAGTATATGAGAATATGTGAGAAACTTGAACTGATGTGTAAAACGTCATTTATGTTTTTACTCTCAGTGAACATTTCTCCTGTGGTTCTGTTAAATGAAAATAAAAAAACATATTGTAATATTAAATATTGTGTCCTTTACAAAGCTACAGACACTATGTTAGACACTTAGATGATTTAAAAACTCCACAAATCCACTTAACTTAAACATTGCCTTACTGTGCGGATTGCACATGC
Source organism: Benitochromis conjunctus (assembly GCA_015052645.1). Taxonomy (NCBI): domain Eukaryota; kingdom Metazoa; phylum Chordata; class Actinopteri; order Cichliformes; family Cichlidae; genus Benitochromis; species Benitochromis conjunctus. The sequence goes on along the minus strand of VOQK01042361.1, from coordinate 13,372 downwards.
AGGTCTTTGTAACTCAGAGATTCATAAGTGTTTTGTTTTTTTTCATGAGGAGCATTGATTTGATTTAAAAAAAAAAAAAAGCAGGAAGGGATTGTATTTGAAAATTGCAAACACCTGCTTTGTTTAATAACCCAGTGTACATCCAGGCTTGCTAACTGTTTCTTTCCACACGTCTAAGTGAAAAATGGCCAGAATCTGTTTCATCCTTTGAAGAAAGTCACAGTATCAGCCTATTACCTTCTTCCTTCCCTGGAGTTATATCTGTTCATTTGTACAACTTCAGTTCCACTTGAATTTTATCAGCCGTCTGCTGGCCTCTTACGTGGAGATAGCATATACATTCTGACAAGAATTAGCCTCAGACTAACCGATACCGCTCCTCCCCAGTGACTTCATGTTCTCATCCTTTACTTTTTCTCTTCTGCTTTCTTTCTGACTGCTGCCTTCGGTTGGTTTTCTCTTCCTTGTCACTCACCTGTCTGTAAGACATCAAGCATCGCCTTTGTCTGACAGGCAGCTGCTAGCGATGTCTGATGGAGTAATTTGCAACAAATGTACAAAACATGACTGATGAGAAAAATGTCATCCGAGGCAGTGCTGAACACTAGAGCACCGTGGATGGAGAAGAGAGGTCCATTTCCATTTATCACAAGTACTGACAGATGGTCCCAGTTCTCATTTTCCATCTTTCTGTTCCAAGTCCCTCAGCTCATTAATGTTCTACATCCTCCACAGGTTGATTTATTCTCTACTTGAAGTCAGTGCTTACCACCACTTGAGAAAACAACCTGTGCATTTGAAGGTGTCGGAGCGCTTTTAAAATGCAACTAGAATGAGAGCGCCATACTGCATAATGCAAACAATCAATATTTGTAGAACACAAGTCTTCATTTTCTGCCCTGTAGGGGGCATTTAAAGAGAACTGGAGCGAACGGTCCACTTGTAATTTACATCCGACTCTGTCCAGATTCATATTATGAACTCAGCACAAAAACTAAGGAAATTTGTATTTAGTTAGATTATTTCTTTGTTGTAACAATGGTTCTTGGCAATAAAATCTTACACAATGGCAAAGCCTGTTTATTTCCCCTTAAAATGCGAAATGGTTTTTCAGTTGTCGTTGTCTGACCTTCTTTCGTGTGATCTTTGCTGATTTCATGAAGGCCTGGTTTGGATAACCACCAGTTTTAAGAGCTTTCTTTGTATGTCTGTGTGCCCTTTCTTTGCCTTCTGCCTCAGACGGAACATTTTCTGCCCGGAGCATTTCCCCTAAGGCAGAAGGGAAAGAAAACAACTTAAGCTCTTTGATATGAAATGGTTTTAATTTATCCCATCATATCTCTGTAATTTAAAAAAAAAAATCGGGTTACGTTCAAAGACATGATTTGTGAGATCACAGTGACCTCTAAACATCCAGCTGACTTCCATGTGAATATTTCTGAGAAAAAAAAAACAAAACAACCCCCCCCCGCCTTTTATATACTGTATCCTGTGAATGGGACAGAATGACATCCTAACATGCTAATGCTTCCTGACACACCTGTTGCTGGCACATAGCCACATTATAGGTGAAAAAACTTCCAGGAAATAATGGTGAGGGCTACGAGGTGCAGACAGGGTGTTTGACTTTGTAACACTCTTTGGTGTAAAAGGCTTGTCTGCGTGTTTGCCCACAGCATGCTACGCTGTCAAACATCTTTATTTCTGGGGTACAAAAACACAGTTACAGGATGATATCGGCTAGCACTTTCCAGGGTGTCGGCCACAGATGGAAAATTGATTTTTCCTTCCAACAACATTTCACCTGCTCACACATTTGTCGTATCCGATACTGGACCGGACAACTCCATGGACTAATATGAAGGTAAAGGTTACAAGACAGAACCTGTATGATCTACACTGCCTGTCATTTGCATCACAGAGCAAAACCTGACTGTATAGCAAAAGTCAGCCACATAATTTGTATTGTATGCAGGGGGGGGGGGGCTGGAATCTGTAAGAATGCTGCAAGAACAACTTTTGAAGCTCTGTTCAGATTACATTAACACTTTAGAGAGTAATTTCATGCCAATCATGGATTATAGGGTTCAAAAAGAGAGGCTTCTTAGTTTTTGGTTGCATGCATGAAGAAGTGCATCAAGGAGGAGGTAAACAACAGATGTAGTGGAATAAAGTAGTCTAATCCTTTAGGTGTGAAATAGAATTAATAATTATTTTAGGAGATTAATAAAAATGGAAATCTTCTAACATATAAAAGCCACAGAATTTAGATAACCATGAAATGCACTCTTTCTTTTCCCCTTACTTTTCTTTTCTTATGCCTCGTTTGTATTAAGGTATTTTCCTCTTTAGTTCTTTATGCAGCATCAATAAATTTGATGTAGCGCTTCATCCACACAGTTTTCCTAAATTAATTGGGTTTATTCTTGAACACCAATCAGAGCAATGTTTAAAAAAACGGGGGGCTTTCTTAGTCCGTATGCCTCATTTCTGTGTGAAAGAGTTCTTGGAGACATGAAGGAAGAAAATAATCGATACGCTACACAACACTCAGAATCCAACAGTAACACCTTAACTAAAGGTTTTCTTTCGAAATTTCCTCTGACCCTGAAATGACCATGTTCTGTTATTGTTGCTTCATCTTCACTGAGGGGCTAAGAGCCACACAGAATTGATTGTATCTCTACAACATGGAGATGGTCATTGATCTTATTCGTTAAAAAAAACAAAGAAAAAAAAAGCTTTGTTTAGCTGACATCTGTCTTTTCTCTCATGGTCAGCATACCCCAAAGCTTTATGGTGCAGGAAATCAGTGGGCTGCTTGATTACCATTCAGTGTTTTTAGCAGGAACACAAAGTACTGCTGCTCTTTGGAAAAATGCCAAAGACTAAATCAACCATATCAGGTCTGTAAAATTCAGAAAGAGGTTTCCCTACAGCGCTCCTTCCTTTTCTTTGTGGTGAATTTGATGCTGATCTCTGACAATTCCTGATTGTGGTTGGGGTACAGTGTCATGCTTCTTTTATCTCTCATTCCCTCCAGAGAGTAGAACCAACAGGCGTACTGCACCAAGGCACCGATCACCACAGGTCCTGTGTTATTAACTGAGGTCAGATGTGAAGAATCAGTGATTCTCACACCTTCTTCCTGTCACTGTCTTTAATTCTCACTCATTCCTCACGGGAACCGAGAGGTTTTGACTGATCAATCACCTGCAAATAGCTTTATTGACATAGCATATGTAACATCTGCATTGATGAGGCTGTTTGGACAAACAGTTGGCATGGTCACATGACACTGAGGCAAGTGAAGTAGTCTCAGACTCAGCTCTAATCTGTAGTAAAATATTAATAAATAACTGAGGCGTTATGGAATCTTAAGCAAATATGTAGATTGGGACAATGTTTTAAAAATTGACCAAAACAGTGAGGAAATGATTAAATACACAGGCTAACATGTAACACACACACAAAAAGATTTTAGGTCTGACCAAATGTCTCTGCCGTGGGCAAAAAGATGACAGGCAATAAATTCTAAAAAGGCAATTTATTAACACAAAGATCAAAAAATAAAAGATAAAACAGTCCAGTGTCCCATTTGTGTACAAAGTAAAAATACGCAGTCCAAGGCCAGAGCCAACTATGCCACAAAGCCAGTTGCACTCCACGCGTCGATTACTTTAGCAGGGGTAGCAGTTGTCCTCTAAGACCCACCACCCTGTAAGTAGACGGCCAGTAGTCACTCCGGCCTCTGCAACTCAACTGCTTTTAGGCTGTGGCATGTAATAGTCCCTGGCCTGCACAGAGAGACAAAATAACACCAGTTCATTATATAATTCACAGCGCAACAAACCATCCATCTGAAACATATCAGGTCATCCGAGGTTTCGTCACATTACATACCTGCACAGAGAGACAAAATAACACAGCAGAGTTTGTAGTGTGGGCTATAAGTAGACTAGTGTAGTGCAATCAATTACACCTGCCTCCAATTAGTCCAACCCCATTACAGCCATTGGCTCACCGCAAATGTGACACACACAACCACTACCAACCCAGTGATACAGGCACATTAGTCGACCATGTTACATACAGCTCCTCCAGTTTTATTAATAATTGTTTAATATTGCAAATTTTATACATATTACATATTATTCAGTCTGCAAAAGTATTCCATTATGTGTAATGGGGATTGGCAGTCTTCTGTCAGGCTCGGCATCCAGCTATTTTAATTGACAAAATTAAATGCCAACTCTGTGTTATTTCAGGCTGGTTGGGCTGGGAGGGAGAAATAGAGCCAAGTCCTGCATTCAGCTCTACTGTATTTTATTATCAGCATTAGTCAAGAAGCATGATGCACTGGGCTGTGAACTCTGAGCTGTGATCAGCTGTTCCACTCGGTCAGTCCATTAGCACTTTTCTCCATGCATTGTCCTGAATCTAACCACCCACTGTCCCCCTGGCACTCGGGCAGGCCAGAGCATGAACAGCTCTCATGTAAGTTGCGTACTTTATAGATCATATATATGTAATATATGTAAGTTATTCTATCATACTAGTGTTACCATCTCTGTTTGGTATTATAGTGAATATTCCGTATCCCTTTATGATGTGTGACTAGTTAACTAATTTGAAGAGAAGTCTTTTTTGTGACCTTGATGCTATGTGAAAACCCAAGAGGTGGGGGAAAACAAAGCAGCACGCTAACCTCGCGGGGTTGAAGGAATACGTCACTCAGTTGATTTGATTTGTAAGCTCGTCTAGTTCTTTCTCCTCAGATTTATTTGCATGATAATATGCAAGTGTACTAAAGAGAAACGCCACACACCACGCGTGATCAAATGATAAAAAGTCCCTTATCAGACATGCACTCACACTGCTGCGTACTCTCATTCCAATATTGTAAGAATTAACAGAGATCTCTGTTAATTGTCCTTGTCTGCTGTGTGGCCTTTATGCAGCCACAAACATGAACCCACAAACACACAAAATCTTTAAACTACTCCTCTCTCTCTCTAGGGATATTGACCTTGCCCGTTATGTTCTGCTTGGCTGCATTCTGCGCCGATGTTGGGTCTGTCAGAGGAAATATACAGTCCTTGGCTGGAACCCAGGTGTGCTCAGGCAAACTGTTAAATTTGGTCATTACTCTTGTAATAGTGCTTTTATGGTTTGTTCACATGGGCCATGTGCACAACCGCCTCAGCAGAGCTTTGCTGTAAGGTCTGCAGACAGAGCCGAAGGCATCATTTCTCAAGAAGCTCAAATTAAAATAGCTTCCTGTGTCCATGTATGAAGCACCATGACTATAAAGCAGACATCTAAACAGCCTGTTGCAGATCTATCTATCTATCTATCTATCTATCTATCTATCTATCTATCTATCTATCTATCTATCTATCTATCTATCTATCTAATTAATTTTGGTTTTATGCATGCTACAACATATGTACGTCTGAATTGATTTGTAAGTGTCAACTCAACTAGAGGCAGGACCAGGAGGAGGGAAAAGCAATTCTAACGGCTTTTTGATGTAGATAAATGGCGTACAGATGGCCCACTCAATATATTTAAATGAGATATAAAAATCGGGGAGGGGGGTGACTGGAATACATTGATTAGCCTACCAAGCAGACACATTTTTACTGCTATAATTTAAATGTTTATATGATTTGATAAGTGCTCTTAAGTATCATAAAAACTTTTGTAATGATATCATCAAATGTATTTTAAACCAAACAGAAATGACTAAATAAAAATCTCAGCACTAAGATATCTCTATAAACATGATTTTAATTTGATATAAAAGTGTCATGCATTAATAAGACAATGGTAAACTGTTACAACATAAATGTCCACCGACAAATTTGGCTAATATATTTGTTATTGAAGTTGTAAAACTAAATCCAATACTTTCCATTCATCTACTTTGTTTTGGGGATTAGCTGTAGGGTAACAACAGTAAAAATACTCAATTTTGTCATCTGTTGCACTGCAGAGGAGAGGCAAAGAATTGCTATGGCAACATGACATACACACTTGTCATCAAACATGTATTGTTTTCATCATTCTCCTACCAGTTTGATTTACTAATGTCTCATGACCTCCTCATGGGGGTGTTTATCAGATTAAAGGGAATGAAACTAACACGAGTTAACCAATAGTGCAGACAGCAGAGAAAAGCAAATCTGAGAGATAATTAATTGACTTGACACATTATTAAAATCTAACATTAATGATAATACACAAATGCACTGACACAATGCATCCACAAATGCTACTTTGGACTTTTTAGGGGCGTTTCTTCTTCACTTACATTGATGCCATGAAGTGTGAATGCAGTGTACATAGCATCACGAAGCCATTTTACTATGAGCTACTCATTGATTTCTACACTGAATGCATTGATACTCACTTTGATCAGTGAAATAACATATTATTATTATGTTATTATATTATTATAGTTGTTATATTACCATGTTCTTATTAATGTGATACATGATTATGGCTAACATAATACATGTTTAATTACATAAATGTTATTTAACAATGACAGTTTCAAGGACTGAATATTAAGTGTTGCTATAGACTTCTTGTCCAATTTGTATCTATTATGCTGAAACTATTTTACTATTTTATTTTGTGTGTTATGGAAACTTTTCAATGGCAATACAATAAAAATACTTATTAACATGACATTAACCACTTTTTTACCATCTGTAAAAAGTTCCTGAAATATCTGTTAGTCTTAACCTATAACTTTCTTTTTATGTAAGCCATGTAGTCTGTGATTTTTCTGCTTTTTGTAATTCTACCTTGTGAAGTTAAATGTCGACTCCAGAAACAGAAATAATCAAAGAAAGCTTAAGTCGGGCTGTAATTAGGAGATTTTGTGCCGCCGCACTAGAAGAGATCAATACAAAGATATTAATATACAAATGAATATAAAACCATCAAAACACAAAAGCTAATGCAGGGAAATCCACCAGTGAAGACAGCCTTGGGTGGTGGTATTATGACTCTCTAAGATGCACCAGCCTAGACATTTTATGACTGAAGAGATAATCCTCTTCATTCAGCCATCTCGGTCTGCAGACACTATCCTGAAGGTAAGAGCTGCTAACACATTCCAAACAATACTGTCCGACAAGTGTAAATTGTATTTACCCACAGTTCACCTTTAACACTGGGCTGCAAAAGAAGCCCAAATGCGATTATGCACGTGAAGAATTAATCCTGAGATGAGCACAGGGTAATGTATGGTAATTATCCAACAGGATATTCTTACGTAGCGATTAGCATATCTGGGAGGCCAGACATGGATGGGAGGGCAGTCTGAGAGGAAGGAAAGGACACAGCTGCTGATAAGAAGCCCAGATTTTTTTTCTATGTTGATGGTCTGGCTACAGGCAGTGACTCATTCTCCCCTTTGTGTTTCTCTCCATCGTATATACGCATATACAACATCAGATGAAAATCTGAACAGTTGGATGTACATAAGCACCCACAGACTGACAACGCTCCTATCATAGGCAAGGCTGGCAAACAAAACCAGAAGGGAAACTGCTGGCTATCTGGGAAACAAATGCTCTCAGATGCTCACAGTGTGTTTATTTTGCACTTTGGTTTATAGTTGTATAAATCCAGCTTACATTTTAAGCCAGCAACGTGGTTCAAAAGGTTAAACAGTGGCATGTTTGTTGTTGTTTAACCTGTATTTTTTATGCAAGCAAGCATGCCAGTACCATTTCTCATGGAGACGTGTTGTTTTCATATGTGCAGAATGTGGTTTAGCGTGGTCTTGCTAAAATAAGTAAGGCCTTCTGTGAAAATGACCTCATCTCTCAAATATATATGCATTAAAAATGGTAAGAATGGCTCCTTCACTGATAAAATTACCCATGCATTTCCACTTCATATCACCACAGATGCATATCAGCTGTGTAGTGATCATTTTATTTTATATATTATTATTTATACATTCTATTACATTTATATAGTTTTCACTTCTCTATCCATCTTGTATGAGTTTAGGGTCAGAGAATGCAGCAGTTTGATAAGGTTTTAGCTTCACTGTCAACTTCGAGTGAGCCTCAACTTCACTGATATTGATTATGAATTGATGAAATGTGAATGATGAAATCCCATAATTCTCAAATTCTGTCCAGTTATAAAATGAAATACGTTTGTTAAATTGTTGAATTGAGCCAACATCATCATCATTATTATTATTATTATTAATATTATTATTATTATTATTATGTTTTATTTTATTTTTCCCATAACATCTTTTCCGTCATGTGATGCTAGCATTTTTGTACCATTTTCAAATATGCACTGCAGGAATTTACACATGAAAATGTAAATGCATGCGTTGTGCTTTTATATTGATTTTTTGATATTCATCCAACCTTATTTCAGGGTTAGAAATATGAACTGGATGATTTTTATTTTGAATTTGTC
>VOQK01042360.1:31805-51776 GCA_015052645.1 Benitochromis conjunctus | reverse complement strand
TCGTTGGGGGGTTTTTTTTTTTTTTTTTTTTTTTTTTTCTCTTAAAGTTTTATATAAATTTTATATAGACTGAGGCTCGAGGAAAAGATCGTGTCAATCAATAAATAGGCTTAAATGTCACTGTATGTTATAGGCAAAGGAAAACATTTGTCTGGAGGAGAAGAATAAAGACGAAAAAGAAGAATGAAACTGAATAAAATTGTCTCAAACACAATGAATTGTGTGTGTGACCTTGAGTCATGTAGACTTTCACAGCACTGTTCAAAACTAGTGGTTTTTAAACACTCAAACAAAGCTATCAATTCTAGGTTTTACATCACCTGAACATTTTTTCTCTTTTCAGTCCATCTTCAGCCCACAAATAATATTTTTTTGGTTTCAAATATACCCGAATATGACCAGCGATTAAAGCCCTGCCATAATAAACTGACCCTTTTGGTCAAATTGGGCATCAAGCTTCTCTAAGTAGGAGGAGAGATTAACAGGAAGAATAGGAGGGAAAGTTCAGCACGCAACATTAATCAGGTATAGTGATACATTGTGACAACCTGATTTGCAGCTGTGCAGGTAAATCTGCTACTGCTTCAAGTTATTTCCAGTGTTTGAAAGTAGTTGAGTCTTGATTGTGTTACTGACAGGGGTGTGTTGACAGAAACCTCTGAGATTTGTGAAAAGCTGTTTGTTTGTAGACGATTCGCTTCTGACTTGTGAGACACCTGAGTGACAGCGAGACTGAGAGAGTGAGAGGAATAAAAACCAGTAGTGAGAATGTCAGAATCCACAGAGGTGGCAGAAAAAACAAGGAACAAGGCAGAAGGAACGGAAAGAGGCAACGGCAAAAAAAAAGTTACAATAATGAAGGAGAGAAAAGGCCACAACAATGAAGCAGAAAGAAGGAAGAAAGGGTAGGGGGGAAAGTGCAGAGTTAAAAAGAAAGAATGGGGAATACGAAGGCAAACGGAAGAAATGGAGGAAGTATATGAGAAAGATGGAATGAATGGAAGGAAGAAAAGAAAAGGCTCAAAGGAAAATAAAATAAGATAATGAACACTGGAAGGATGGGGAAAAACAGAGCCCACAGATGAAGCAAAACACTGGGATTGAATTATGGAAGGTAAAAATCAGTGGAAATAGGAAGAAAAGTAAAGACAGGAAGAAAGATTTGAATGAAGGACACAAAGAAAAGGCAAATGGATGAAAAGGAAGAACAGAAGAGAAATGTGGGAATTCAGAAAAAAATGACTGGAAGGAAGTGAGGAAAAGTAGAATGATAGGAAAATGAAATAAAGTAGAAATATAAGCAGGATGAAATGAAAGAGTCAAAAAGTACCAAAGAAAAAATGAAAAGATGGAAAAGAATGAAGATGGCAAAGAACCAACTAAAAAAAAAGAAAGAAAGTTAAAAAGTGAAAGATCTGAGATGCACTTTTCATCTTGTGTCACAACTCAGTGCTTTTAATTTTGGGGAAAAAGTCAAATGAAGCGGAGCTGAAATTCATTTCTATTCTGCGGGGACTCACAGCAGCGCTCTCTGGCAAATGGCTTTTCACTTTGTCAAATTTAGCGAGGCCGTATCTCTGAGGGGCAGCACACAGCAGCCAGGCCTGCTGCAGACTACTGCCAGTCCACCCGGCAGCTCAAGATATACTATAGCACTTAACAGCATGTTCCATTTCAGCACTTCTTTATTTCCCTTTTACCACTTTCTTGTCTGCATGCATTGCGGTTTCATGCTGTGTTTAATGGCCAGGTTGTGCACTTTTCTGGAATCCACTTCAGCATCATAATCCATAACTTTTCATCTGTAATTTTATAATCACAAGTATCTAACGGCAATGTAGGCTGTAGCCACTTCCAAGCAGCTGGTATAGAGAATTTCTGAAAATCTTTCCCATGCAGTATATCCAGTCATATTTTTTCCTTCTCTCCTCAGTCTTTCTAGGATCCTGTGTCTACTGTTTTGTGGAGTTGTGGAGTTATTTATTCTAATTTGTTTGGTTTGTGTGACAGATGTGCGCCATGTCTATTTACTAACGCGCCTCTTTCATTAGTGATTGTGTGTTTATCCGACCACACACAGGTAAACAAAAGTGTGTGTTCTTCCTGTCACAGAGAAGTGCCTGAGGTTGTTGTACTCATTTTATACACACATTTGAAACCGACAGTATTATTAGACAGAAACAAAACAAACAAGCTCCCTGACTGTGTCCCTCCTCTCCGGGAGTTTTTTAAGCTGTTTTATATTCCAGTTCCCCGTTTGTTCCCCGTTTGTTCCCTGTTTGTTTTACCTTTTGTTTTGTTTTTTGTTGTTTTTTTTTCAATACTGTGCTTCATCTGTAGATGCACGAGCATCTGTGGTTCGAATTGGTTGAGAAATTAGCCTATGAATGCATTATGTGATTGTCCGGTCGCTTACTTGTTTTTCTCATTAGCCATTATTTGAAAAACTGCTTACTTGAGGTTTTTGGGGTTGGAGGGAACTGTACCCCAAAAACCTAAATACTAGAGTCGTTTAGCTAGTGCAGCACAAGTGTGTGCTGATGGCTTTATGACACAGATTTCTAAGTAATTCTTGTGAGTTTAGTGATTTTTGATTGACTGTTAAATAATCCTCAATAAATGCAACTTGATTAATCCCAACCAAACTGAGCTGGGTGCTCCAAATGGGAGCATTCATTTCTATATTTAGAAATGGTTGGCCAGACTTTAGTGTTTGTAATTACTGTCCAATTAGAATGCTGTAAAGTTTCTTTGGTAACAACAGACATCACTGATGGTCTAAACTGCCTTTTTTTTTTTAAGCACTGCTCCTCTAAGGCATCTCAAGTTAATATTGAAGACTTCACTGCATTGTTTTAGCTTTCATCTACTTAATTCATGAATAAAATAATCACATTTCCATATCAATTCAGACGAGGAACTTGGAGGCAAAACTCCAGTGGTATTCAAATGATTTAATTAATCATTGGTGTGGTGGTGCCGGTTGCTATCCAGATGCCTCCGCTGATGATATATTCTCAGTTTCTGTTTCTATTTACACCTAAACCTTAGTCCATGACTCTTCCAGTGGTAACTCTGAGGTTTCTGCCACTGCCCACTTGCCCTCTTGTGAACAGTATTTAAGTATTCTGTGATCTGACCCACAGAGCTGGATTTCCCTCTGGCACAACATGTTTGACATTGTGTTGTTATGCATTTATAAGAATACAGAAATATTATAAGAAGACTGCTTAAATTTGGCATGTGAAACTTATATTGCTGTGAACCAGAGGCCGTGTGGTGCTCCTGCTGCTCTCTGCTCTCTTTGCAAATAAGTCTTCATAAAATCGTAGCAATTTATAACTTTAAAATATCTTAGTGTTTACGGCCAGTAGAAGTAATAAGAAATAATACAAGATTATTGTCACCTTTACACTGGTCTTGCATTCTTAGCCATTTGTTTATGCATCCAGATGAAATAAGGAAATTAACTATTTGGTTGTTTAGCTGTTTGAATCTGCATCATCAAAGTGCATTTGAACTTAACTCTCCTATTAGATCTTTTTGGCACTAGCGCGCAGCTCTTAAGCTGCTACTAGACTCGACAGCTAACATCAGCTAATAATTTTGTTGAGTGGTGCTTAATTTAATTTGATTTAAGAACTCTGTCACTTTAAGCAGCTACCTGCATCTAAGGGCTATTATGCTGAAAGTAATGATAGTGGATCAAAAGTTTTTGTCATCTTAATTTAAAGATTGGGAGCAATGGCAAACATCTAGCCCGACCCTTCCAGAAGGTAAGAAATGTCACCTTCTGTAACATTACCTCTTCAACTCATCAACATTAGCAACAAGGTACCCAAGCCAGTTTCTACTGAGCTGTAAAATTAACAATACCACATAAAGTAACAAAGAACTCATAAGCGACTTGAAGGGCTTTCTATTTGGTGAATCGCAACATCCACTGAAAATTTACTTGATTTCCCACGAGGATTAATGACAGAGCACTTAATTGTAGAAATATCTTCCAGTGGAAGATACTTTATTCTCACAGCTCAGCTCTGCCCATCTCTGTCCTAGACTGGATCAGTAAACTCCCATGCCCCTCTTGCATGGGTTAAACAGCCAGTCCATTGTTAATGACCAGTGCTGCTTCGCAATTTGATGTATATTTAAGAAATTGGAGACCACTTCCCTGGTCTGTGGGCCATAGAAACTCTCCTTAACCTAAATGCAACAATAAAGAAGTCCATCAGCCAGGACGATGCCTTCATCCTTCACCATGTCATTCAAAAAAGCAATACCTTTTCCCCCAAGACTTTAAACACTAGTCCAGCCGCAGAGGATGTGTTGGTTAGGTTTAGTCTTTTTCTAGACTGCGCAACAATATGAGGCTTAGAAAGCTTAGCAGTTGTTTGCCCTGGCCAAACCCCACCTGAGCCACACAAAGCAGCTGATTTTACAGTTTTTTTATTGCCAAGAAATCCCTATTCAGATAGTGGGCGGAACAACGTATTTCTTCTAACCAGTACAACCAGCACCAGAGACTGTAACCAGTACCAAAAACCTTACCACAGCTTAGAGCAACCATGAACAAAGTTTATTGGGCAGACTGCTTCATAATCTGGAGTAGTGAGTTCCTGGAGCCTGTACTGGTTACTAGACAAGTTTCTAATATCGTTACTTTAAAATGAAAATATTTGTTGTGGTCATATTAGTCTTTATTTTATTATTCGATATAGGCTACACTGAGTTTTTGGAAGTATAAATTAGAAGTTTTTGAGATATCCTAAAACATCTTTGAATGGAGGACATGGTAAGGCACATTGCCTTATGCATGGTAATTCTATTTTCTGGTTGCTGTGTCAGAGTAAATTTACCTCCGTTTGATTGATTATATCCAATCTTTAAGCTGTTAACAGCTGAATCCATAATGCTGGCACAACTTAAGAGTGTCCCCTTGGATACAGTGCACTGTACTATATACTCATGCTGAGTAGTTCCAGCAGTTATTTTATGTTGAAGCAATGCAGCTCACGTTTCACATCCCCTTTCAGACTTCCAGTCGAATTAGCTAGGAGAAGCTAAGTGAACTTGTGGTATTCGTGGGTATGTAATATGTGGGTTTAATTGTGTAATTGGAGGCACTGTGGTACAAGAAAGAGTTCATTTTTCCAATCAAGCAAAATGATATTCAGATGCGTGTCTAAAAACATCGTGAAGCTGGATTAAGGCAGCCTATCTGTTTTCATCAAATCTGCCTCAACAAACACATTCTAAAATATCGTCTCTGAACTTTTCATTTCTTATTGTACTGTATGATTAAAGTGTGAGCATTTATTTGCTCATAGATTTAAATGCAGCCGATTTCTTTTTCTTCCATCTTCCATTCATTTATCTAAAATCTAATTCCCTGAGGTATTGTAAAGGACTCTGGACTCTTAGATCTGGGCTGGTCTAACCACTGGGTATATCCACGGTCCAGTATGGTTTGTTAACTACCTTCTAGAGTCCCTGTGGAGAAACCGCACGTCTTTTCTTTTCCACATTCGCCTCAGCCTTGAAAGCATTCCGGTCACACTACATTGATGTTTTCAGGGTTCCTCTGAAAGGTTGTTTAAAGAAACATTTGAAGACTCGTCTCATTTTCCTCGCTGCAGTTGCACAGTCGTGTGTCGACTATGAAAGAAAGCGAGCGGGAGTACATATCTGCTGCGTCTCCATTATACATTTCAACATCGTCTCCTTTGCCAAATGAGTCCTTTGTCAGCTCAGAGAGCAGCGCTAATGAGAGAGTTGCATTGCAGCATTTTAGAACCCATTGCTCCCCTATTAATCTGGAGAGATTTGTGTTCAGGCGGGTTTTTTTCTACTCAGCCACCCCCATCTCTCCCTCTGCTCTCTGATTGACGATAACGAGGTGGTTGGCTAAAACCAGCTCTTATCGACAAAACAAAATGGCTCCCAGCCGTGTGTGTGCGTGTGTGTGTGTGTGAGAATGCCTACTTGTGTGTTGGTTTCCCTGGCTCTGGATTCTCTCCCTGACGATGAGTCTGAGCATCTACACGTGCTGGCACTGGTGCTCATGCTGCCATGTTCTGTGTGTCTGCATGTGTGTATTAGTGTGTAACCGTTTTAGTGTGAGTATCATCACAATGAGGACGAGATGAAAGGCCGGTTTGTCTGTGAGTCACAGGATGCTGCCTGCTTCCTAAATGGCCCCGAATAGTCGATGTACAATAAAGATGATCAGCTCCACTTACAACTGGTTTGTGCACGTAGAAATTACACTTGTGAAAATGAATTCTGCACATAAAGAATGAGAAGATGAAAGACACTGAAGGATACACAGATAAGCCTATATACAGATGAAGATGTATATAATCAACTACTGGATCAAATAAAGGCAAATTTATGAATACACAGAAAGCCGTCATGTGTCAAAGTACGGGAAAAGACATGTAAAGGTGAACCTTTCTTGATATGACAGAATACTATCACAAAGACCAGTAAAAACCATGCATAATAAATTGACATGTAAATGTTAAATTTACTGGCAAATACAAAGAAAAATTACAAAAGCCTTTCAAAAGTCTCTTCTTGTTCTGTGGAAGATAATAAGTACAGATTTAAACTGACAACAATTTTTGTGCCTTTATGCCTTTTGTGTAATATATAGGTTCTCCCCAAAAGACAAACAACGTGTACGTCTCTTCTATTGTTGTTGTCAACATGACTGACACGTTGCTGTGTTCTGGTCAGGTTGGCAGTATGTAACTTCATGCTGTCCTAATATATGAAAAGGAGATGAGGAATACTACCATGCTGCTAACTTTGCTGATGAACTTTTTATTAGTGGTTTAGGATATGTTTTTTTTTTTCTTTTACGTATATTTCCAATAAACCCTCAGCTTTGGATTATACTTTTTAGCAGATGTGAGCCAAGTATGACTCGGTGGTGCTGTGGATGAATTCACATCTGCGTACATTAGTGAGTCTTACAGCAGGCAGTCGCACGTGGGATGGGACAAAACTTGATGGTGTTTGCGCAGTGAGAAAATCTAATGCCTCGGTTCCACTACTGTGTCCATTTAATGTAATTTTATTTCACTATATGGGTACTTAAGCAGCGAAAACATTAGTGTAATAACATTACATTTCTCTAATCTTTGCTCCTTTTTCCCCCCATTTACATCGCCCTCACCCGTCATAATTACGTTCCACGTTTCTCTCAGACAGGTACCCCTGTATCAGTTTTTTTTTCCCAGTTAAATTGTTTGAGATTAGAAGTAGCAATGACACAGGTTATTATTTTTCTTATATTCTAGTGGGGTAAATTTCGATTATAGCCACTTTCCTCTCAGTTTTTCAGTTTTCTTCTTTGGTGATTGATGTTATTGATGTGAAATCACAAGGCTCACCAATGCCAGAAAGTAAATTAATGAAATATCTTAAACCGTAAAGAACAAATTTCTACTATGCCATAGAAAAAAAAACACAATAAAGTCCTTGTTAACAGTGATTCTAAAAAGTGATAACTCCAGAAAGAATTTTGATCCAGTTACTTACTGTCTGTGTTAATATTTCCATTGTGTCACGACAATCTTTAGCCAACAATAAAGACCAGTTGCTGTAGTTCTAAAAACTAAACATATAAAAAGAATATGAATGACAAACTGGATGGTCCCTGTTCCCCCTGAATACACATTTCATAGTTGGATTTGTCCGACAAAAAGGACATTTTTCCACGTTTGTGTCTGGTCATGTGTACTTTTTCTTTCACTGTAGGCAAAAAGTAGTGCTCACGTAAATCTCTCTATTTTTCTCTTTCACAGGGCCCCATAGAGAATGACATTGTGATTCACGTGGCCCTGATAGCTGAGAGCCAGAGGTAATGTTTGTGTGTGAGTGTGGCTATGTATATATGTGTGTCTCTTAATGTGTTGCAGGCCATAAAGGGAGGTTATTTTCCACTGCTCACTCCTAGTCAACTCTGTCAGTGCCGTAATTGTGGTGAGCTCATAAAGCCGGAGCTCAGGCTGACCTCTGCCTCATCTGTCATTCTTCTCATTGTCAGTGTGTGTGTGTGTGTGTGAGTACACATGTGCCTGTGTAAGCACACTTGAATACATGTGTGGCGGTGTGGGTGTGTGTGTTAAACAGGGTCAAGTGACTCTGTGAAGCTTGTTAACCTGTAGCTCCAATTACTGCTGCCTGTAAGTCCCCATCAGGACTCCTGCATCCTCTTCAGCTTCTCTGTACTGTGGTTCAGTGAAGCCTGTTAGTAACATTCAAACACATAAATAATTTGCGTCTAGTTTTAGATTTTCAACAGTCATTCCAGATTCATTCTAATTTAAAGAGACTGAATTTACAGACTTAATATGTATTACCATTTATTAGACTCAGCCACAGCTTTAACGCCTATAAATTTATAAAGCTGTAGATTTTAAAACCGATAAATCTGTTGGGAAAGTTTTACAGGTCAACAGATTTCCAAGATGATTTTACAGCTGTAGAGCCGTGAAACATATTCAGCTTTTAAATATTTGTGTGTGTGCGTGAGACTGATAAATATACATAAATTTGGGAATTGATGACAAATGAGAAGTAAAATCTCTCTTATTTAAAACTCAAACATTGTAGCGTCTGATGTTGTGTTTGTTGATGACCTCCTTAAACCTCTCCGATGCGCTGGCAACAGATTTAAGGATGTTTTTTTGTTTTTTTTATTAATAATTTTACTGTCGGGAAAATCATTTGTAAGTGGAATTGATTTCAAAGAACGGCCAATTTACTTGGCCAGAATTTGATGGCCAGTATCAGACGGACCGATGCTAAAAGAAGTCGCTAAAAACCCCGAATTGGAAGTGGAATCTGCAGGCAACTCTTTCAGCTGTGGGAAGTGCACGTGTCACAATCAGAGGAGAGAGTGCATAAATTTGACCTGCACGTGGGCGTGCCAGGAAAAAGGGCTTCGCAGTCCAAAGCACAAAATTAGAGCGAAACAGCAGTTTTGCTGTAGACCAGACCTTTCAGAATAATGTACTTTGGCCTGAATGAAGCATAGTGAACAGTAGACACATTTGGCCGAGAGTAAACACAGCTTTCAGGAGGAAAACGTCATACTAGCTGTGGAGGATGGCGATGGACATAAGATAAGATAAACCTTTATTAGTCCCACACGTGGGAAATTTTTTGGTCACGGCAGAAAGTAAAAGTTAAGAGCAGCAAAAAATTAAGAATAAGATCAAATAAAGTAACATACTATATACAATAGAATAAAGTACTATACAAAATAGAATAAAATACTTGGTAATATTGGAAAAACTGCACTTGTTTTGGTTTGAAGGTTTGAAGGAGGCAGTGCATCAACGCTTATGTAAAACAAGTCACCAGGCTGGTTCTGCTGAAGGCGGCAATGCAGGCTTCTGAGACCAAGGATGTAGTTACTTGTTACTCATTTTGAGAACAGAAGACATGCAGACAAGATCCCATTAATGAGTAATAAATCATTCAACAGTTACCCATGACCACACAAATTGAACCGGGCCCATTATAGTCAGCATATCTCAGCAGCTTAGAGAGCGCGGAATATAAATGACGATGCTAGTTATGACCATCCAACCGTTTTTTAAAAACTTACAGTGCTGAATTCCAATTGAATGGCCCTGTGGTAGATGGCCTCCACCAGTTTGAGTGAAGTAGTGACAGCGTTAGATTACAGCTTTTCTCCATCTATTCTTAAAATAGGAAAAATGATGATAATAATGTGAATCGTGTGTATAGTTTTTTCTTCTTGTTTTGAAGGTGAAACAAGCTCCATTTTTGTGTTTAGTCACAGCCTTTTAACCATATATTTGAATAGATACCCTGCTGTCCAGTTAGATTTCCAGCTTTTTGTGTCTCTGTGCTGTATCAGTTAGAGAGACTTCAGCATATCAGAAGGTTTTTTCATATGTATTTTTCAACAAAAGGTCTGTGGGAGGGACTGGTGGGGCTGATGGAGATGAGATGAATTTAATATTGTATGTTGTTTCTCTGTGTGGTTGTAGACTGCAAGTGTTTTTGAATACCTATGGTATTCAGACCCAGACACCCCAGCAAGTGGAGCCCATCCAGATCTGGCCTCAAAAGGAACTGGTCAAGGTAAAGCGTGATGGTCACATGTTGGTTAGAGCTTTTTAAAATCATCATCTAAGTCAAGTAACAAACTGAAAACAACATAGTTGACACTCCACGTTTTCAGTGAGGCTGCCTGCTGGTTTTTTGTGTAGTTGTGTAGCGATGATGTCAGGGAAACTATTACAACTAAACTATTAGAGACCAAAAAAAGGCTCCTTTAAAGAAATATCCTTTAAACTCGGATGTGGTATTTAATATTATGTGGTAGTGGTGGTAATTCAGCACTCACATGGTGCATATGTCTGTCCAGAAGGGGGCTCTTCATAACGGGATTTGTTATTCCCTCCTTCATTATGAGGCTTTTGGGTGGAGACAAACTAACTACTGCCCACAGAAGTAACTAATTAGCTTAAATTTACAGTAAGTCTAAAATTCTACAGTCTTGCCACGTACATTTGCAATTCTGTCTGATTAGACAGTTGCTGTTTGAGTGACGGATTTCACCAACGTTAAACTTGAAATGTAACTGGTTGCAGATCCTTTGAAGGTTAGCGGTTAGCACAGTTAGAGCCAGTGACTTGTCCATGATTTACGGCGTTTTCCTTATCTTCAAATAAGAAAGTCCCAGTTCTGTTTGCTTTGAATGATTGGTAGAAAATGTGAGGGAGGAGGATCTACTGTGATAGACTATTGAAGCCACCCCACCACCACCGACACAACTACACAGCTCGATCTTGCAGTGAGCCAGATTACATTTCAGCAGTCATCTATCAATACCCCAATACGTCTTGGCTCAGTCAGTCCATCTGCTTGTCAGTCCAGGATTTCCTGCTCTTAAGATTTTCCTCTCGATTGTCCCATCAGTCAGAGCGGGGCTTCAGAGGAGTTGAAGTGACTTATTATTTGAACAGTCATTGTTCACATTGATTGATCAGCATAATGGTGGAGCTTTCACTGTGGCAAACTGGAGATGCATTGAGCAGAGCTGTCTCCAAATTTGCTTTCAGAGCGGTATGTTAGATGGGTCCAAAATTTGAAATTTTCACTATAAGGTGTTTCAATCTCGCATTTAAATGTTTTGTGATATACACCTGCCTAAAAAATAGCATTATCATCAGCATTATGAGACCTGGTCAAGTGATGAACGATAAGAAAACAAATAATAAGTCAGTTATTGGTTCAGCTACCCTTCTTTTAATTGTTAACTCACTAGAACTATCCCTTTCTCTCATTGACCTTGGTGGAATTCTTATCTGAGGTACATTCTCAATGCAAAGTTATATTTTATAGAATAAAATGATAATGAGTCTTTCTGTGTGAAAGGATTGTTTAAAGAAAGGTAACTTTGATTTGAGCAGTAATCCCGCTCTTATGAATCAAACAAGCATGTTGTGAAAATGAAAGTCCAAATCCTGTGTGATGTAAAAACTCCCTGATGTCATCTTCACTCTAAATCAGCTTTTACTACAAAAGGGGTTGAGGTTCAATAGCATTTAATTAAATCTGAATTCACCAGTGAATCTGCTCGGCAAATTTAAATCCCTTCAAACCTTAACTTTCATAACTTTAAGCAACAAAAGTCATACAAGTCTTGCTATTTAAAGAGCAAAATTAAAAACTGAGCGTGAGATGGTCTTGCTTATGCTCACTGTGTCTAGATTTTCTTATTTATTTATATATTTTAAAGACAGAAGAAAAGTAAGTAGCACATTGTTATTCAGAACTAGGAATCGGGCCCTTTACATGGAAATATTCCTGTAAGATAAAGATGAGATGGAAGGAAAGTGAAGTCGTTGTCACTTTCTTGAGGAGCAAGTCCAGCACAAGCTGCTATTTTCATTCCGTCCGCTCTGCTCCTTTCATCTTTTGCAGATTACACTATTTGTATTGTCATATTTATGACACCAAGCACTACCTCCCTAGCAACTTGGGCTTCAGTCCCATTATATCCGTCACTCAAATCCTTGTCTCTCCTCTGGATACTGTCCCTCATCTGCATGTCTGTTGTTTGAAGTCTACCAACTCTGTGTTGTCTGTCTTTCCTCTGTCATATCCATCACTCAGATCCTCCCTAGTTGCTGGTCCTCATCTGTCATGTCTGTTACTTGGTGTTTATTCTCCATGCCACATTCTGTAAACAGCCATTTTCTCCTATCATGTCATCTCTTTGGGCTCTGTAGTCATGGGCCTTTTTGCTTTCTGTCCCTCCACCACGATATTCGTCACATTTGAATCCCTAACCCGAGTCTGCACTCTAGGCCTGTATCCTGTCCCGCCCCCATTATGTCCGTTACACCAAACAACTCTCCCCTCCAGGTCTATCATCTGCCTTTGAACTGTCATACCTGTTACTTTCTCCCTTCTCTCCCTTCTGCCTCATTCTGCTGCACCGCTCAGCCTCTCAGATGGATATGCAATTGTGAGTCAGAGCGGGCACTGTGCTGAATATTAAATCTGAAGCCCAGACAGACATTTCTTCCTCGACAGAATCTGTTTATCTCCGAGTCACCACCATCTCTGGTGCTGCGTGCTGCATTTGCTCACCTCGCCTCGTTTCTTGCGGCCATTTGATTGTGTTGACAACAGCTGCCTGTCGATGGGAGAGTGGCAATTACATTTGAAATGTGGTTTTCCCACCCATGCACCCTTAAGCTGATCCTCTTTCATGTCACTGCTTTGTCCAAAAATAGCCTTCCTTTTAGCTGTTTCATATCTGATTGTCATCGCGGATGTCACTAAGGACGGCATTTGGTTTGCTGAGACAACTCTTGATTTTCTTCTAATCTGATGCAAGTTACAAGCAGCTTGTGATCCCAATGAGGCTCTTAAAGGTCATTAAAAATACATTTTGTTGTTTTTGGGGTGGCGGGGACATTTTGCGTCAAACACCTGTCTCGATAGAGACCTAGAAGTCCTCGTAGCACCTTGAGTATCCCTTATTGTGCTGCAGTTAAGGTAAACTACGGCGTGCTCATGCTTGTTCAGTTTTAAAATCTATAGAAAGCAACCTTCTTCCCGCAGTTATTCCTTCTTTTACAGCTTGTACGGAAATGCAGTGGAGAAACAAAAGGCATTGAATCATAAGCTGCTATCATTCCTCAATAGCTTTGACTTGACACAAACTGTTGTCTTTATGAATGCTCTATAATCTATGATCTACAAGACTAAAACTCTCTGGCAGGGCTGGTGACTAAAATAATATTAAATAGTCATAATGGACAAAAATATAAAAGCGAGAATCAGCTTGTGATAGCGTGCCCATTTCTCTTTGTACATTTATAAGTGTTGGTCACTGTAAAGGGGTTTTTTGTTTTGTGTTTTTTAATTGTTAACCAATTCTAGTTTAAAAGAGAGGTGTTTAAAAGCTGCCCTTTTTTCATTTTAACTGAATGTTTATGGAACTTTAGTTTGAAATTTTTTCAAATCTGCTGGTTAAGATTTCACTGTTTTTAGTGCAAAATTGCTCTCTGTGCCGTTAAACCTCCGCAACTGAGTGCAAAATAATATTTCCAAGGGACTTTTGTGCTGCAAAGGCAAGCTGTGCAAAATACCCATGTCATCACGGACATTATTTTGAGCTGTTCTGCAACATGTAAGCTTAATTTAAGTCTCTCTGGTTGTCAGCAACTACAGGGAAAATAAATCTTTTTTGTGAGCATTGACTTCAGCAATTAAATCTACTCTGTGCAGGGCACCAAACCAGCAATAGCAAAACATGCAGACAAGCTCCTGTCTGAGCACCTGTCGAAATGAGGAGTATATCTATGCTGAAGAAAAAGTTTTTGGAAAATTTGTAAGCAAATAATTGCTCTTCCTCACACTTATCCACAGAAGAAATATGAAATACAGCTTTTTGTTACATTTTCCACATGTCAGACTTGCTATTTGCGCCTCGGTCAGTGGAAATGCGAGGGAATGAAAGGATGCTTTGATAGGCTGCCTGCGTGTTGTTGTTCGTTATTGGTATTCTGCACACAGGAAGAACTGGGTGCAGAGGTTCCTCCACCCTCCTTTGGGTTTTCTCCTCCAGGTCTTATCTTTGCCTGTTATGGCAATAGTTTGCAAAGTCACTCAACCTTTAGTTAACATTTTTCTACTTTATAAATAAGCATATATGTATGAAACTTTACTTTTCCCCCCTTTTTAACATAATGGTGTATCATTTAGTGTTAAATGCCAGCATTTCATAGCAGTGAGGAACCACATAGGAGTGGCAGAGCACCACCTTTTGGAGGATGCTGTGTATTGCAATTAGGACGAGTTATAATGCAGCAGGGAAAGCTAGACTGGCAGATTTCCTGCACTGATATTTGAGTCTTTGTGTACTGATGCTGTATCATGATAGAAGTCATCCGAACGTATTTAAATTTCACGCTCATATAGGAAATGAGCACCCCTGGTTTCATGCACAGCCACGTACAAAAGAGAAGTGTAATACTGCACACACAGATTTCTCTCTCACACACACATAAATGATAAGTTTTTGTGACTGTGTCACACCACTGGGCTTCGATCCAGCAGCAGCAAAAAATCAATGTCCACCTTCTTTTTCTTTGCATCTTTGCATCAGTGGATTTTGTCAGCAGGCAACACAGTGGTAAAGAAGCTTTTATCTAAAACACCAAAGAAATGCTTGGGAGGCTGAAAGGCTGGAGCTCCTGTATTCTCTCTCCTGTCGTGTGTAAATGCATTTCAGAGATGGCTGAGGGGGAGGCCATGACCTTTTCCCTCAGTTCTGTTTTGACAAACTGTGGAGCCTTTTGGATATAATAATAAGTTATTACCTGCAAACTCATTTTTTACTCATCCATCTTGGTTTTGCTTGCTAGTTGTTTATAGAAATGGGTAAGCATTCATCCAGTTTGCTAATTCCATAATTAGTGCAAAATGCTTAATATTGCTGTCAATTCAAGCTTTTGTTAGCCTGTGTGTATATTATATTTTCAGACTTGACTTACGAGTCTTATTCTCTCAGTTCACCAATTAAATGTGAGATTTGACCTCTGCCATCCTGAGCCTATCTTCATCAGCCAAACCATGTTGGAGTTGCTCTCTGTGCACCGGACATCCTTGCACTGCTGATTTTAACATTTTTCATCTCATAAATTTGATCTATACCAAAGAACTGACTCGGGATTTTCACCTTGCGACTGAAAGACCAGACTGAGCCTTGAAACTTGACTTCTGACTTGATTAAAGTCAGTACAGTACTTCTTCTGTAGAGCTGGAAGAGATGGAATTACAGTGTGAAGAGATTACACATTGACCAGACAGAAAACACCTACTCTCAAATAAAGGACCCCTTCCATTCTCCAATCTATATCAATCTTGGATGTGAACATAGAACTGGGTCATTTTATTGAGTGGAGCTGTGATGATTTACCCAAGGGGAAAAACATATATCCGAGATGAAGTTTTGAATGTCTTTTAAAAGAATAATTTGAAATATCTTCACTTTAGTTAAATTTATAAAGAGACAAGGTCATATTTTGTAGCTTAGTGGAAAGAAAAAAGCTGATACGTGTTTCAATTGAGATGGAGAAGATGGTCAACATGTAAGCAGTGAGGATACAAATTTTTCTGCTGTTTTATGAGTTAGACTTCAAAAATGCTTAATCCTACATGTCCCATAGTATAAACAAAGTGTCCAAGTATTGGCCTGGTTTGTAACACAATCTTCATTCTACGAAATGACTGTTTTCATGGGTTAAATACAACTCTTCAAAAGGGCCTTTGTACCAGTGAGCTGCAACATTAAAACAACTGATGGGTAAAATACATAAATTATATCCTCCTATGGCAGTGGTGCTTAACTTTTTCACAACTTCAAGAACCAAACTCCTCCCAGCAACAGGCAGTATTTCCAAACCCCTATCACTCGCTAACTTAATTATCTTTCAGAAACGCACGTTATGGCAGAGGAATCCTTCAACCAGCCGAGAGCCGGTGCTAATTAGCTAGCTACAGTATCTACAACTGATAAAATCTTTTGGTTGCTGTCAGCCAACAAATCCAACAGTGTGAAATTTCAGACCAACTGTTATAAAAATGAATCAAAGCTTTGGACAGGTCTGCCACTGTTAACATCATAACTTGCATATGTGTCACATAACAACAGAAAGACTGACAGACTTAGCAACTCAGATCACTAAATATGAGGATACATTTTTTGGAAACTATCACACCAACAGATGTTCTTGAGAACTCAGCTTGATCTCAGTGTCTCTTCTTGTGGGCCCCTGCACTGCATTACAACGGCGTTATCAGCTCTCGCTCCCAAGGGTATACCTGGGTCCACTGAGCATGCTGCTGATGGTGGCACGGGGACCTTTCATTATCGCCACGTCTCATAACTTTACACAGAGCTACTATCAGTAGGTGGTTCTGCCATATGGAGGTAATTTCAGCTTATGAGTTGCAACAACAAAAAATGTCCCAGTGGGACAGACAGATATTGGACCCACGCTTTCATTTAAATGGTGAATGGAACTGTGCTGCATGACATTTTAAATCAAATGTGGTATTTTCAGTCTCATAGTAGTACCAGTTTGATCGCAGGGACTGCAGATAAAGATGTAGGTTGTAGTTTTATGTGAAGTCAGAAAGTTTAGCAGGAAGATTTTTCCTGAGTTTTGTTTACTGATAAGGTGTTGGTTTATGTCTCTGTATAATGTGCGTGTGTGTGTCTTTCTGCAGGCATACCGTTTCCTTGCCATCAATAAAAAGCTGGGGTTGAGTGGACGTCCAGAGAGGCCAGTGGGCTGCATTGGGACCTGTAAGGTATTTGAATATGCACACACGTACCCACACACATGTACGTACATCCCAGCACATGTGCTTACTGTACATATGTGCACTCCATGAGACTCTGCACAGGTCATGGGTGACCACTAACAAACCTCCCACATATTGATCCACATAAATTTTCCAGAGCTTCACAATATGGCAAAATTATTCAGCTCCACGAGTGCTTCTTTATTCATACACTATGCATCAGTGAACGCTGAGTAGGTTTTGCGTAGTCTCAGGAGTTATTGCATTTTAATGTGCTAAGTTGCTGTCCAGCAGCCTATGTGTTCGTGTCCGGGTATGTGCATGTTGTGTAGCTGTTACAAATTAACATTTGTAACGTCCATGTTTGCGTGGCGTTAATGTTTCATGCTGGTGTTGTTTGCGGTTTCTTGCAAATGTAGGACATAGTACAGCTAAATAAGTTGAGCTATAACAGCCTTCTCAAACAAAAGCATTGCCAAACAAATGAATCACGTCTCCCAACGCATTGCTAAGACAATATTATAATGGAACATTTATGGGGAAGATGGCTGACTGCCAGAGGACATTATCATTATCAGTGTGTGTGCCCCTGTGAAAATCTGTATGTGTGAAAAGCAGCTTTCTACCAGTGGTGTGTATGTGCTGCATCAGTGTGTGTTATCAAGAGTGATTGTGTAACTCCTGTGTGTCCCCTCTGTCTTAGGATTGATAGCTTGTTTTATACGCTACCCAGAATAATGTATATGTGGCTCCTTGTGAGCTATCCGTCTTCTAATGCAGCCGTGTGTGCGTGTGTGTGTGGTGTGTGTGCGTACGTGCGTCTCCCTCTAGATTTATCGTATCCTGGGCAAGACGGTGGTGTGTTACCCAATAGTGTTTGATCTAAGTGACTTCTACTTGTCCCAAGATGTTATGCTGCTGATTGATGACATTAAGGTAAGTCAGAGTCACGTTGGGGAGCTTACCAATGTCAGGAGTCCACAACTTACAAGATTTTATGTGCTTACACAACTTAAATAACTGAGATATATTTAGCTTGTCTGGTTTAAAGAGTCTGTTTTTCAAAAAAAGGCAAGAAATCTGTAATTTAATGTGATTTCTTACTGCTTTCACTTGGCCCAATAGAAAAGGCACACGCTGTCATAGCCTACTTAATGCTAGGACTGATAGTGGCTTAACCTAAACTTGGGCTTTAAAAAATACCCATAGGCTAGATCAGTACACTTCATATTATGGATACACATTATCTAAGGTTATATTTATAGGTTATAATTATTCATTTAAGGATACGCATTAGTAATGTGGGCTTAATGTGGAAGAATTAGCCAAAGATTTGCCAGTGATAACTGTTTAGGCTCGACAGAAATCATTTATGGTTATGCCCCTTATCATACCTCAGTCTGTAGCTTTGCCTTTGGTCTGTCACCCTTTGGCTTTAAATGCAAATTAAACTCACTAGACTCTGTAAATAGATTCCATAAGATGTGCACAGCCTGATCATATCCATATCCAAAGAGCGTCTAATAATCTGATCTTTTTCTTTTCCTTTGCTTTGTCAATGAGTACGCCAATGTTGTCTTTGGTCTTGAATAGTTGGTGCAAAGTAACCTCTCACCACTGAACATTTTTGAGTCAGGAGGTGTACAAAGTGCAGGTAACATTTAGCACGTTCAACTGTTATCATTTATATACTCAAATCTGTCAACCATGGTGGTAATTCATGGAAGAGTCCGACCTTGTTGTTCTTTTTTTAATTACTTTAAAAACTCCAGTTTCCTGATTATTCACATAAAAAGACTAATGTTGTTAATACGGTCGCATACTTTCAGGACTGTTCTATATATACACTACGTACAATCAGCGTCTGACGCTCTGATTGCCAGCTAAGAGTGGCTTATCAGCATTAAGTAGCACCTGCCACTGAAAAACAGTGACTGCCAATTCCTGTATGACTGCGGGAATTGGCATATACCGAGACTGAAATATTAATTAAAGAAAATTATCAGTGAGTCTGTGTCCAAGTTTCCTGTGTGGTCATAAAGCCGCTGTTGTACTTTTTAATGTGTAACTTCTTAAACTCAAAGGACTCAAACCCAGAGTGAATACCACAGACTGAAGCTGAAGTATGAAATGGTGTTTGTGTGTTTGTGTGCGTCTGTGCGTCCAGAACACCCTGCAGTTCATCAAACAGTGCTGGAAGATGCGAGGCCGTCCTCTCTTCCTCGTTCTCATCCGCGAGGATAACATCAAGTAATATTTACACTCTACAATAGTTCTTTTGTCGTGTTTTTTTTTTTTTGGCCTTCCTGCTTTATGATCGCTTTCTCAAAGCATTCTCCCTTCTCCAATCTCTTCATACATCACTCACTATCTCATCTTCTGTCTAACATCCGACTCAAGCTTGCAAGAAACTGTCTTGACAGAGAATTTATTTAGCTTTTTTTCCCATCAATCATGTTTCTGTTTCTCCTCTCCCTCCATTTTTTCCCCCTTCAATATGTACTGTCTGTATTTATAGCAGAAAGGTGCTACTGCACATTTGCTTGCTGATTGGGCGATAATGTTTCTCATTTGTATCACTATAGCCTGGCTGGTGGGCTGATTACAGTAGTATTGACCGTTACTCTGGGAGCCATATGTTAAATGCACTACAAACGTTTAAGCAACCACGCTACAGCATCTGGAATGAGTCAGTGGGCTCTCATAGAAACAATTCAATAGTCTTTAGTTTGCTATTGATTGGGATTATGACCTGTCTAGGGGTCAACAGTATACCAGATAAAGCACTGAGTATACTCATTTGATCTGAAGCTTCAGTTGTGCTTATTGCTATTAGTGCGTTTAATACAGATATTATGTCTGGAATAAAATCAATGATATTTGTGATGAAAGGAGAGAAAGCTTATCACAACATTTTAACTTCTGTCTCATCAGAGGAAGCCGCTTTAACCCGGTCTTGGACATGCTGGCCTCATTTAAGAAGGGCAGCATCGGAGAAGTCAAAGTTCATGTTGACAGACTTCAGGTTTGTGGATCCGGTTAATTATGTTTGTGTTTGCAATGCAAATGTCGCAGATATGCTTTAATCAACAC
>VOQK01042359.1:452-11675 GCA_015052645.1 Benitochromis conjunctus | reverse complement strand
TGTGTGTGTGTGTGCGCGCGCGTGTGTGTGTGTGTGTGTGTGTGCGTGTGCGTGTGCGTGTGTGTGTGTGTGTGTGTGTGTTTCTACATTTCTGTGAGGGGAGGAAGAGAGGCTGGTGTGCTGGTTTCTCTGCACAGCTGTGTAACAGTGTGTTAGACTGTCAGAGATAATTGAGTGTGGATGCACATTGAGTCTTGTGGCATCAATAAAGCAGGAGAGGAAGGGGAGCAGGAGGCAGACCTCCCCTGCAGCTGTCCTGGAGGTTTAAGGGCCTCATTAGCCCACCATCACAAGCACAGAGGGACGTCAGTGGGGGGGTTCCTCCCAACTTAACCCAAAGCCCCCGAGTGTCCTCCTGATCAGCTCGTGTCACATGTTCTCCTGAACCCGCTTGGCCTCCTGTGTCCTCACACTAATGTAACTGCAGGCCTTCACTCAGAGCACACAGACACACGCTTTCAGGAGTGTGTCCGTGCGTTTCTGCAAGGTTGAGGACACAAAATAAAAAAATTATTTTAAAAAAACAGCTGCAACTAAGACACAGAGATTAAAGAGAAACACAACGTGACCATGATGATGACCACACATGATCACAAAGACATGTGAAACAACCATGAAGAGATACAGAGATGTATTTATGGTAAATGGTAAATAAACTGGTTCCTGTATAGTGCTTTTCTACACTGAGCACTCAAAACACTTTATACAAGTTGCCTCATTCACACTTTCACACAAGCACTTTTTTTCTGCTTTTCTACTGAAGTGCTTTCTATCTAACACTCACACATTCATACTCAGATGGATCCATCATCCAAAGCCTGGCGTTAGTATCTTGCCCAGGGATGTTTGGCATGGAGACTGGAGCAGCCGGGAATCAATCCACCAACCTTTCAATTAGTAAGTGACCTGCATCGGCCACGTTGCTTTATACCAAGCTCATTTCACCTGTCTAATACTGTAATATTACTCTGTAATACTGTAATATTACTCTTTAATACTGTAATATTATTCTGTAATACGCCACTGTCTGTTCTACCTAAAATTGTTATGAACAACCTTTTGAATTAAAATGCTGAAATTTGACCAGTGAAAATCATAGAAAGGAGGGGCCACCACCTGCCTGTTATCAACACTGTGACAGTGTCAGGTCATCAGTGCACGTAGCGGGTTAACATGTGTGAAGGCCTCAGTGATGATGAATGAGTGAAACACCATTGTTCATGTCTTCTAACAGCATGACATCACACCTGTCAGATGTGTCATCCTTTATAAACATTTGGATCATCATGTTGTTAAAACTATTACAAAGGAGGTCATAAACTTAAGTCAACTACTCGCTGCAGCTTTAGTCTCCACACAGGTAATCCACATCCAGAGAGATGAAGGACAGCCTGAGCTGGAAAACAGGTCTGATAACACACGCACACACACACGCACACACACACACACACACACACACGCACACACACACACACACACACGCACACACACACACAGAAAACACCAGCACACACGTGCACAGGAGCATGCCAAGTGGAGTCTGGTGTCACACGGGGGCACAGAGAGTTTTATTGTTGGTGCTTTTGCTAAAAGACATGTCAGAACTCCTTTGCTTCCTCTAAATCCCTGCATAAACACACACACACACACACACTCTGTAACATGCACTCTTCAACCTCGTGGCTGTAATCAGGGAAATGTTCTAGCAAATTTGTTGTGCAGCAGCAGCCTGAGAGGAGGCTGAGTAATGAAGCCCTACAACAAACACACAACTTCTGTATGTGTGTGTGGGTGTGTGTGTGTGTATGTCACATATAAACAGGAGAAAGTACACAGCATATTAATCTGCAGAGGATGCTTTGTTTGGGTGCTTAAAGAAATAAATGAGCGCAGAGCAGATGACACAACACAGTTTGTTTTTTAAATCGGTCACACACGCAAACACACAAACCAGTCACAAAGGGCTTTCTTTATTTTTACCATTTTCTTCTGAGCAGAAGTGAAGTGAGGACATCAGAGCTCTGAAATGTCACGCTTTATGTTTCAGATTGTTCACGAGGAGCTTCGGTTTGTGATGTCAGGATAATCCAGGCATCAGGGTTCATCAACTGCATGTGACCACATTGATTTTACAAAGCAGAAAAACAGGGACAGGTTCAGTAGGGCACAATAAAAACATGACCAGCAGAGCTGCTGGTGCTGCTGGAAGAGGAGGTCAGCATCAAAGCTGGTCAGCAGATGGAAGCATGAAGAGCTCCAACATGTCCTGGTGGTCTGCTGTGTTCAGTTTGGATCAAACACAGCAGACCAACGACCACCAAAAGCAGCAGATGACCTGGACCCCAGACCATTGCAGACTGCAATGCATCCTCTGCATGAAAATATCAACAGCAGGTATTGGTGAAGGGGGCATATATAGACTGAGGCCGGAAGGGGCATGTTTGAAGTGTGGTCGCGCTCCTGAAATTCTGATATTTTCTCCACTTCACTAGCTGGGACCACATCCTCAGTTACGATGAGCAATGATGGATAGGGGACCGTGTACTGGTAATGCGGTTTGGGGAAGGTCTCAAAGGGGACTAGCAGCAGCTCCCAGGCTGGGCAGATCCCCCAAAGAAGGCATCCCCTTCAACACAAGTGAAGATTGGGCATGGCAAGGTCTTGGAGATTGTTGCGAATGTATAGGCTTGTGATGACCATCGGCCCAGGAGCTTGATTAAGTGGTCGGGAACTCCCTTGCGGGATGCGGAAGTTGCAGCGCCGATGTGGAAGGAATGGCTGGAGAAGCGATTGGGAGAAATCCTGGACGATGAGAGAACTTGGCGAAAGTGCGAAAGAAACCATGATCTGGTTGGGACATGGCCGGATTCAGTGATGAACAGTGGATCTGAAGGTAAGGTGTGCTGGGATTTTCTGAGGTACAGGTAATGGGTTAGCAACTCAAAGGGGCTTAAAGGTGAGTTTATTTTGAAGTAGTATATAGGAAGGGGGCTGCCCAATTGGTTGGTTTTGCTTCATTTGAGGAAGAAGACAAGGCAGTCTTCAGAGACTGAGAGGAAGTCGCCTAAGCAGGGGAGAAGGTCCGGATGGAATTATCTTGATGAGGATGTAAATTCTGAACAGCATAAGAACCCGAAGAAGGCAAGCAGGAACATGGCTTTGAGCGTGCGTGCCAGAAAGTAGTCACTGTACTCCAGCCGGAGTGTAGAGATGCAGTGATATAGAAGATCCGAAGTTAGGGGTAAACGGGGTGGGGTTGCAGGGGGAGCCTGACACTGGAAACCTTTGATGAGTAATAATATCTGGGACAATGTAATGGTTGAGCATGGCGAACCTGTGAGCATTTTGGCAAAGAAACTGATGCTGCTGAGTTACATCTTTATCATGGGAATTTTGATGCTCAGAAATCGGAAGGCGAAAGATATGAAGCTGGACATGGTTGCAATGTCGAATGACAGGAAGGGAAGTTTGAAGTGACTATGAAACTAACGGAACACGTTCCAAGCAGTACAATAGGTGGACAAGCTGCTTGCTGCAAGACTGTATATTATCGCTTCTTGAGAGAGGCTGATGAGTTCTACAATGCTAGGGTTTAGATCTCGAATGTCGTGGCCAAAACAGGAGGAACTGGTGTCGGAGCTGCCTCTGCATGAGGGGCCAAGGCTCTGAATGTCTGGAGGGAGAGACAAGACAGGGAGTCAGCAATGGCATTGAAATGGCCTGGGATGTGTTCTGCTCTGATTAAGAACTGGTGGGTGACTGATAGCCAGGTGAGCTGACACATGAAGGGCATGATGGAAGGGGAATTGCTTAAGCCTTTGTTGATTATGTCAACTACGGCGAGGTTGTCTGAGTGAATGAGGATGGATCTTCTTGACTATTCGTGGCCCCACAGTAAGGCTGCGATGACCACCGGGTAGATTTCGAAAATGGCTGGAGGAGGCTCGAACCGCTCCTGGATATATTGGTTTAACTCAGGAGGCCAAGCTGAAGAGAACCACCTTCCGCCATAATAACCCCTAAAGCTGGCAGAAGGAGCAGCATCTGTGTAGAACTGAATGTCGTCGGGGTGGGACAGCTGATCGTCGTAAAAGAAAGCGACAGTAGAGTTCCTGATTGAGACTGCCCCAGAAAGTGTCTTGGTTAAACTGTCGTAGGGGAGCAGCAGCCTGAGAAGCAAACTGGATGTGGTACTGATAAAAGCCGGTGCCGCCAAATCGTAACGTATGATAGTTAAGTAGGAATTGAGCTCTTGTCTCGAGCAGAGTGAGCTCTTTTGCTGTACCACGTATGATAATGGAGCCGTCATGGCTGTCAATCACCCTGGGTGGAGTGGGCTGTTTGAGTGGAGTAAGAATGAGCTCTGCTAAATCTATATATTTACCAGCAATGATTTGTTGGCCATATACTGCATATACTGGAGTTTTTGGGGCCGGTGGGTTGGGAGGAGGAATTGCTCAGGCCAGCAAAAACTGAGCACTGTTAGCTTGAAGAAAAGGGGCCTGGGCTAAAAAGCTTGGCCATGTGCTGCTTGAAGCTTCACCGGCGGGAGGAGGAAAAACTGCTGGGTTTGAGGGATGTATGGTTGTAGGAATGTTAGATGAATTGTTGTAGAGAGAAGCTGAGGAGAGAGGAACTGGCAACCCAATGCCAAAGGGGGCTGCTGCAGAGTTAAGCAAAGGAGGGATGAGTGGCTGAGAACCTGGGAACCCAGTGCCAAGGTTTGTTGCAGAGTTTAGCGAATGAGGGATCAAAGATCGCAGAACTGCCAACCCTGACCCAGTCCCGCAGAGTAGGAGGAGCAGCTGAGGAGGGAGCGTGCGAAGTGGTGGCTGGATGCAGCACTTTCTGGCTCGTGACAAGGATGTGAGGTGTGGGGAAGTGTCGTTGTTGGAGGCGTTGGCTTCGTTTATGCCCGGAGGAGGTTTATCTTTGTTTAATGAATGAAAGTGGGAGCGCTGAGAAGTTAAAAAGAAATGGAATAACTTTGCCTTGTTGTTGGATCGGTGAAAGCGAATGCCTCTCTCTTTTAAAACTCGTTGGAGACGGGCTATGGACCAGTCTGAAATCTTTGACGGTAAGGTGTCTTCGGGAGACCTCACTGGGGCATGGGAACCGCTGCGTGTCCTCGGAGTTTGGTGCTGTGATGGGTCAGATTTCCGGGAAGCTCCGCGGGGCTGGAGATGCATCTTGGAGCGATCCGGAGTGGAGCTACTCCGTGAGGTTGTAGTTTTGCGGGGATGGAGAGCGACCAGAGCCGTTGTATTGCTGAGTCGAGCGGAGAGAGAGGAGTTCTGAGGAATGGATATGGCAGACCTGATGGCTGCTGGAAGGCTCCCCAGGCGGGCCGATGGCAATCGGCCCTCTCTGCGGTAGCTCCACTAAGAAATGGACTGAGGTGTTGGTCTGATGGGCTGAGAGACAGGAAATCCATGATGACCAGCAGAACGGGTGAGTAGAATTCAAGCTCTAGTTGTCTGATGAAGAGCCTCCAGGCTAGAACCAGCAGACTGAGAGAGCTTCATCCATCAGGCTGTCAGGATGCTGAATTCACTCCCTGCTCTCACACACACAAACTCCAGACCTGCATCCACCTCTTCCCTCTGAACCCCCCTACCCCCCAAATATACAAAACTCTGAACCACCACCATTGCCCTTTCACTGATTGCCCCACCCCCACTTGAACACAAACTTGCCCACAATCACTATGATTGTGTTTGACACAGCTGTTTATATAAGATTTCATTGTATTGTGTTGTACATAAGACTATTTTATTTTTATCTTTATCGTTTTAGTTTACACTGAGGGCCATGGGAGCATTGCAATTTCAAATTCCTGTATATGACTGTACATATGGTCTTTGACAATAAAGCTGACTTTGAATTTGAATTTGACACCATTCAGGACCATTCTGGCTGTCTTGTTTGTTTCATGTATACTAATAGCATTTATGTGAAAAGCCTGCAAAAGTCGTGAAATGTAGAACCACATGAAAACACATGTACATGAAACATAGAGAAGACATTAAGTGGTATACCAGCCATGGAAGTACTTGGATGATAGCCTGAAACAATGTTATGCAGTGTTATGTAGTATATATTTAGATTTTCTATCAAATACAGCAGCTGCTGTGGGCAAATAAGGAATAAAACAGCTGAACAGCTGCACTTGTTCAAGTTAATATTAATTCCTTTAGATGAATATTTCAGTATTGATACAAAAAGAATTCTGATAGTTGCTACTAGTGGAATGCATATGCGTATGCCTGTGTTACAGAGTTGTAAATGTTGCAGCAGCTTTCTGTCTGGAGCCTTGTTGCAGGAATGCTGTTTATGTATATATGAGTGTGTGAGATGATAGTGATGAAATCAGTCGTAATACTCCTCTCATCAGCCTGTTGTGCACATTTCAAGATTAAGTTAGTTCTTTTGTGTGCATAGAACAGAAATATCCTTTGCTGCATCACGTCAATTTCACATTGGTGAAATTGACGTGATGCAGCAGCAAAGTGACAGGAATATCAAGTATGCAGATTCACACAAACGTGAAGAATATAAAAAAAACAAGAAATAAGAGACTGTACAGTATTAAAAATACCATGCTCAGATTCAAAGAAATGTGCAGCTGAGTAGGATACTTAAAAAAAAAAAGATGTACAAAAAGTGCTGTATATCTGTGACTAAAAACAACACAGACAGACTATTTAAAGAAAATTGAAAAACTGCGCAAATAACAGCAGGGATAGAATAGAATTGAATACAACAAAATAGAATGCCTTTTATTGACACAATATACATGTACAATTAGATTAGGAGCAACTCCTACCCAGTGCAGACATGTAAAAAAGGGGGGGTAAGGTGCACAGTTCTGCGGCACCATATATACAAATATCAAAAGTAAATAGGATTATATATTTACAGTGTGGGATGTAAACAACTTTTTCTGTCTGTTGGGAGTAGTGATGGTTATAAAGTCTAACAGCTGCTGGGAGGAAAGATCTGCGATAACGCTCCTTTGTGCACCTAGTTCAGCAGTCTGTCACTGTAGGAGCTCTCCAGTTCTGCAACAGCTTCATGAATGCAGTGGGAGTCCAAGAGGGATGTTATTTTTTTGCCAGAGTTCTTCTGTCTTCTACCACCTGCACTGGGTTGAGGGGGCATCCTAGAACAGATCTGGTCTTTCTGATGAGCTTATCAACTGCTTCCTCTCAGCGGTAGATAAGCTGCTTGTTGCAACAGATGATGCCATAGGAGACGGCTGACGCCACCACAGAGTCAAAAAAGGTCTTCAGGAGCACATCCCATCTCTCCAAAAGATGTCAGTCTCATCAGCATGTAGAGTCTGCTCTGACCTTTCTTGTAACAAGCATTCATGTTGTGACTCCAGTCCACTTTATTGGTCAGGTGAACACCTGGGTAAGAGTCTACTATAAGAGTCTACTATTTCAATGTGGTGGGTCTGCGCCTGCGGAAATCCACCACCAGCTCCTTGGTTTTCCCCGTGTTAATCAGGAGATGGTTCAGTTGGCACCAGTTCAGTTGGTTTGTGACGTAAAATAATTTTTTGCCTCTTCCAAATCCCACTGACGTTATTCTGCTGCAGCTGGTCCTTCATCTTCTTCCTGTAGATGTTTTTTCCATCCCTGATCTTCCTTCTCAGTTCCTCCTCCTTATTTCCTTATTTCCTAAAAGCTCTCTTATTTTCCTTGTGGAGAGCATTTATTTCAGGGTTCATCCAGGGCTTATTATTGGAGAAACACTATACGTTCAAGAGGGGCAGGCACAGTGTTGTCCACACAGAAGTAAAATGTGGTCTGTGATGAGGTTATGCTGTCAATGACTGACTACTTCTGATGTGTGCTCATGAGGAGCACAGAGCAGAAGGAAGCTCACACACATCTTAACTTCTTAGATTTCTAGTCATCTAACTTCACTCTGTAGCTTGTATTGTTAATTCGTTAGCTAGATTAGCCGCTAACATACAGCTAATATACATGTTAATATATTCTTTATTTTAAACAACAATGACAAATTTAATATGATTTCGCCAAACAACAATATGCACAACACACATTATTTGACTGTAGCGTTAGTCTGAGCTGTGTATCCACTTCCCTTTGTCAGTGTGCCTCAGAGACCTCCCCCCTCCCTTTCTGCAGGCATACATGGAAAGCTTAATGCAGAGACAGGAACAGCAGACCCCCTCACAGAACACAGTCTGCATCCATGATAACAGAAAAAAATTAAGTCACAAATAGCATGATTAGCATGGAAGGAGGTTGGTTGGCAAAAACAGCGTACTGAGGGAACAGCATCTGTATGCAGGCTGAAACTGCTTAAATAGCATACCTTATATGAGATTTACCAATAGGATTCACAGTGGGACATTTGAAGTGGTACTGAGATTATCTGA
This sequence comes from Benitochromis conjunctus, assembly GCA_015052645.1. Lineage (NCBI taxonomy): Eukaryota > Metazoa > Chordata > Actinopteri > Cichliformes > Cichlidae > Benitochromis > Benitochromis conjunctus. The sequence continues at coordinate 3,262 of VOQK01042359.1, read as the reverse complement.
TTTGTAAGAATTTCTAGATGAGCTTGACTCAATTTCTCACCTCTCACATTAATCACACAAAGACAAACATGTCTGCTTCACTTTTTTTGTCACTTAATTTCACCACAACTGACTGCTTCTATATACTGCTTTTTATCAGTATATTTTAGTGTCAATCAACACTATTGGCATAAAACAAAATATAAAGTTAAAATAAATGAACCAAATGAAAAATGTACCCTTTTCCCATAAAAACAAATAAGGAAAATAATCCACATTGTCATGTTAGTGTCGTATTATGGAAAAACTACAGTAGGTTTCAGTTCTACTGTACCTGCTAAGATTTTTGTTGGCAATACTCATATTAGCTTTCTCGCTTTGTATGGTTTCAGACAAGTTAGCTTCCAACAGCATTGAAACAGCAATTTTATGAGTGACCTCAGGCCGGCTAGGAACATTTTACAGACATGCTACACAAAAAACACTTGCAATGAAGACGAAGTTGCATAAATAAACAAGAACTGTAAACATAACTGGATCGGAGCTTCATGTCATATGGAGGCAGGTGTAATTGCTAAAGGACAATAGCGTCCACCATTACTTGGGCACGTAGCATAACTATTCAGTGTGGCAGAGCTGGAGTAGCTCAAGTAAATACAGTGTAATACACATCATAAACATGTCTTACATTATGAAAGACTAAACATTACAGTGCCCTGCTGTGTATTTCTATACATTTGGGCACATTACTGACCTGTAAAACAGGAGAGATAATGAACACAGGAAACATGGTTCACCTGGTCAGTCTTGCCATAATGGCAAACTTACAGCAGCTATGCACACAACTCAGTCCCAAGGCACTCTGCTGCCCCTACTGTCCAAAGTGATATGCACTCTCGTGCGACACAAAACTTGCATGACTTTGTGAACCTCGTGATACCAGTAAATCATCAAAGTCAAACATGCACAATTACCTCCATATGTAACAACACTTCATTCACAATTGTGACCACATATTTTTGCGGATCACAAAGGCAACAACCTACTTTATAATTTCATTCTGACTGTAGGGGGGGGAAAGCACTGTACAGAAACCGCTCTACTAAGGGGCATGAATCACATTTCAATAAGTGCAGATGCAAGCAATGTGTAGTAGTGTTGTTTTTATTACTGTTTATTCTGTTTAGACCTGACTGCAGCATTTGATACAGCTGACCATGACAGGACATTCAGAAACAAGTTTGGCCTAGGTGCAGTGGCTCTCAAATTGTTCTCAAACTACTTGTGAAATAAAGTATTCAGAGTCACTGTGGACAATTTCACTTTATCAACTGTCTTTGTGACATGTTTGGCCCTTGAAGTGTTTTGTTAGGGAGGATTTGCTTGTTGTTGAGTGCAATGCCAAAATAAGTTCTTTAAAAAGCAAAAAATTATTTAATATCAAGGCAATATCAGCAGTGAGTACAAACATGTTGAGGGATTGGCTGAGGGTGGGTGGGGGTTTGCTCAACCAGTCTACATGTTTTTTGTAGTTTTGTGAAGAAGGACCGGGTCAGAACAGAACGGCAGAACACCGTTTTCCGGTCCTTTTTCTCTCTATAGGTTTTTCGGATGCTACTGCACTGTTTGTCTATGATCGACAAACTCTTCTAAGTCTTCGATTTTTGAGCCACCAAAAGCTGGATTTTCCCTGGGATTTAAGGAATTTGCCTCTGTTTCAAAAGGATACCCCCGCCTGCACGTATTGCCTGCCTTTCCCTCTTCCATACAAGAAACGTCATAGGAAACGAGGTAAATGGAGTGGCATCCATGTCCGTATTAAGGCCTATCTTAATGCACATGATGCTACTAATTATCATTCCCTCATGGATATCCTGCGACACTCACAGTATGCTCTTAGACGGCTATGCCGGTCAGCTTACCCACCCGCGTTTACTGGTTGAATGTCCTAGAAACGGGCCCCTGGTGCGGGGATGGATTATACCAATTTACGCCGGCTGAGACAGGCTCCCAGCGGTGTCAATGTGACTACACTTCGGATGGCATTGCTGAATGCTAGATCCCTGATGAACAAGTCCTTTATTGTGAACAACTTTTTCTGCTCGTCAAGGCTGGACGTTTTGTTCCTAACGGAGACCTGGATTCACCCTGGTGAGTCCACCACATTCTCGGAACTTCTCCCCCCAGATTGTGCGTTTTTTTTTAGCTCTCCTCGGACCACGGGGAGGGGTGGAGGACTAGCCTCGGTCTTTAGAAGTAAGTTCCGAGTGCGGCAATTGCCACCCGTCCTGTACTCCAGTTTTGAAGTTTAACTACTGGAACTGACCAGCTCCCCCCGGATTCTTTGTGCGGTGGTGTATGGACCCCCGAAGCACAACAAGGAATTTATCCGTGAATTTGCTGACTTTTTAGGATCTTTTCTATTAACCTGTGACTGTGTTCTCATTTCTGGTGATTTTAATATCCACTTATGTTGCAAGGCCGACCAAATGCCTAAGGACTTTCTTGCACTCATTGAGTCTTTTAACTTCACCCAGTGGGTAAGTAAACCTACTCACTCTAAAGGTCATACACTAGATTTGGTTCTTTCATATGGACTGGATATTTGCATTACGGACATTTCTGATGCTGGGATTTCGACCATTTCCCAGTTTTATTTGATGTTGAGTTATGCAATATGGAGCTGAACCCGGAGGGTCCACTATGCCCTGTGTGTGTGATTACTCCTGATGTAGTTGCCAATTTTATTACTGCTTTTACTAACTCTGCCTGTTATGATGATGTCACTAGTAATATAGTTCCCTTGGTTGATGACCTTGTCAACTTTTATT
>VOQK01042357.1:17769-31000 GCA_015052645.1 Benitochromis conjunctus | reverse complement strand
CAAGATCCATGGAGCACACATGATCAGAGGATGAAGCAAAAATAATTCAGGCTAATTTGAAAGTGAAAGCATGCTCCTCTAGCATTGTTCGTTTTTTAGTGGCATGGTCAATCTGTTTCTGGTGGAAGTCCCCAAAAAGATCACAAAATTTACTGAGTTACTTTTTTTTAGTCAGCAGTGATTATAACTCAGCCAGTGAGTGACACCCTTAAATGTGCATGAAATGATCAGTCCTTGAAATAAAATGAAAAGCAACCAAGACTTATGGTTCTGCCTGCCACGATAGCGTTCAAAGATATGTTAAATATTATTTTGGTAGTTTAGGATTAACACAGCTCTATTTCTGTTTTTTGCAGTCTCCCCCACAGAAGTGAACATTAGAGCAATTTCAGGGGACTCGTTTGAGTGTTTGACAGAAGCCAACCCAAACGCAAAATTGACCTGGAGCAGGTAAAGTAATTTGAATAATGGTTTCGGTTAATTTAACTGATATCATCGCTTCTTTAGGTTTGTCTGAAGTGCACTGTGCCGAAAAAGCCCCGAGAGAGGGCAAGCTCTCACTCCTGTTATGTCCTCTACAGTCGTCGTTTCATAGCCAATCTTGACAGTTGTGCCACATTTATTATAAAAAAGCTTTAATTGTAAAGTTTTGCATTTGCCATCACCTGGTAGTCACTCTGTGGTGGCTACATAGTGGCATGTTAATAATTTGTTTGCTCTTCAATTGGGCAGTGAAAGAAGCTGACGACGTTATCTAGGGCATAATCATGCCCTTTATAAGTTTGTGGCTTGGATACTGTAGGCACCTAATTTGTTTCCCTCCATCAGTTTCATCCTCTGTGGCCTGTCTTGATTCTGTAATTGTTACCCTTAAAAAAAAAACTATGCTAATTACATGTTTACACATTCGCCTGATACATAAAAGACCTGGTTTCAGACCAGGAGAAGACTGCTAGCTCAGATATGTAGTTATTATTGTGCATTTCACCACAGAATCTGAAAAGCTTAAAAGCCAAATCCATGCACAGGAGAAAAACAATAAATCAGAGGTTTTGATCAGTCAGTTAATGACAGGGATAGGATAAAACTACAACCACTTAATATAAAAATACTGAGGAGCCACTGAAGATTACCACAGAAATTAAGTCAGCAACTAGAGACAAATTGATCACCTGAACCAGTAGCTACTGTGGATGCACATTTCTACTTCAACAGACCATCTAGAGCACCTGAGCATTGTGCGGACCACGGGCCAAATCCAGCTTGTTGGCTCTCCATGACCAGCCACCGTGACATCATCATTCAGTTGTTTTTTCCATTTGAGCCACCAAATGCTGTTTGATAAACCTTCCATCATTGGCTTACTGTTTTTTTGTCACGTCGAAGCAGGATGTACTTAGGCACAGACTGAGAGTCACTATAAACAGTTCTTTATTACACGACACCAAGTACACTAAATATAAGTGGCAGATGGGGTCCAGGGAATCCAGAGGTCCACAGGGAAAGTCAGGGGAACGGGGTCCTCACACAGCTCCACACGCTCACTGCCAGTCAGCCCACTCCACGCGGAAATCCTTCCTTCTCACACACGCCACACTTAAACTGCCACACTCACGAACAGGGTCTCAAGACGGGACGCGGGGAATCTATATACAAGCACAAAGTATTCAATACCAAGCAAGCACGAAGAGAACTCGAAATATTTCCAATAGCAAACACTAACAAATGTTACACAATAGTCCAGCGACGAAGGGCTCACAGCCACTGCCCTAAGAAGTGGCTGGTAACCAGGATGACGAGCCTCAGGTGAGTAATTGTTCACAGGTGCGAGGACCAAAAACAGGAGCCCATGATGAGCTCCGCCCCGGCAGAGTGTTGCGAGCAGGGGAGAGAGAGAGAGAGACAAAACAAATACAAATACATGTAGCCTCACTGGGCCAACCAGGCAGACACAGGGACCATGACATTTTTATGATTTTTGTGCAAAATCTGTCATGATTCTGAGTCTTCAATCCAGCGTTTTGAGTTTTTGATGTTGTTGTTTTTGTTCAGTATTATTTTTGTACTTAGCTCAAGTTCAGCAATAAAGCTGCTGTTTAGTTTACCCCCCCCATTTCTGAGTCATGCGTTTGGGTCCTACTCTGCTTGCCACACAGCCACCCTGACAAAATCACAATACAATTTTCTTGCATTTGTTTTTTTTGTCTACATACATACATATACACACGTGGATGAGTGACTGTAGCTTTGTTGTAAGTATTTTGAAAACAATGCCTAGTTAGAACTGACATTTATGAAAGATGACCATGCACATTTACACACAGACACACACAAAAAAAACATTTTAATTCTTCTCTCAAAGAGGGGAAATTTCCACACACAGAGAGAGAAGCTCAGGAAGATTCTGGTTTCTGGCAAATTTAACAAACTGAAATACAAAAGCTCTTACAGTGACAATCACCTGTCCACTGTCCTTCACAGTTTCATCTCAGACATTGGACCCGACTTTAATACTTTGGTTTAAGGCCAAAACAGAGTAGATTTCTCTCGATGAACAAATGAAAACAGAAATAACAAACTACAGATGAAGTCATTAAATTACTTGCAAAATAACGATATCATATAGATATAAGATGGTGAAAGATGTGCCTATGGGTACATCTTTCACCATCTTACAGTGCTGTGATTGCAATCACTTCTCAACTCTCTGTGAATGGTACTCATGGTCATTGATCAAGCCATCTTTCAAATAGGAATTATTGGTCATTGTCATAAAATGACTAAAACTATGGATTTCCATTACCATCCTACAGGTAAAATTAAAAGTCTGATCAGTAGTGAGCATAAACTAAACAATGCAACAAAAAATGTTGAGAAATTAAAATGCGGAATAAACCTTTGTTTCAATTAAATTTTAACTGTTGCAATCAAATGTGTTGGAGTAAAGAGTCAAAGAGTACATTTCCACTGCAGTGAAGTGCAAAATACAGCAGCATAAAAAAGAAATAAGCAACAAAACCTCAATTTTACAATAACAGAATTTGTGTACATGTGTTGACTGATTCTGTAATACTTGATTAAAAAAAAATGTCAGCGTTTAAGCTCCATCTGGATTATTTAAAAGTGCATTATTGTGTTTGAGAGTGAAATTACAAATAACATGAATATTTTTTCACATTGGAAGGCAGTTTTATTTACTGTGTATATTTCATTATGCATAAACGTTTTCAGATTAAACTGCAGCAGTGTCACTCAGTGCTCCTTCTTGGCTTCTCTGTCTGTAGTTTGCTGCAGATCCATTAAATGTGAGGAATTCATGATAAATGCAGTGTTTGTGCATATGTGCATGTTAAGTCTCAACATTTTATTCTCTTAACTTACAGACTGTGAAAAAAGAGTTAGCTTACTAAAACTAAGATTGTCTTCACAAAAAGGATATTACACGTAAAGTGAGCCTTACACACAGATCGTTTGTTTAGGTTTAATTTCAAGAACATAGCAACATTTGTGTGAGCAAGAAAAATGACTAAAAATGTCACATTTTTCTGCCCTCTCTGTGCATTTCACATTGAGCCTCATTCATGTTTTTCCAGATCTGGCCAGTCTTCGCTGCAGTCTTCTGTCAAAGTAGATGGTGCAAAGCTACAACTGCTGAGCCTGACCTCTGATCTAAATGGCCTTTATGAGTGTGAAGCATCTAATGCATATGGAAGTAAACGCGGTCTCCTCTATGTGCATGTGGCATCAGGTGAGGTCAGCTTGGACTTAGCTGTGCAATCAAAAGAAACAAATAGAAACTTGAACATCTAGACTTGGAGTAAAATGATGGACTCTCCCTATGGAGGCGTCCCACTTACATTCAAATCAAGTACTTATAAATTCTTGGTAAGAAGACAGCGTGAAAGTAGTTATCTTACAATCAAACATAGAAATGAATGACTGATGGATAACTGATGCTCGAGTCATCAATACATTATATTATTCAAGTCAGTTCCACAACTTAAAACTTAGAGCATGTCCTACCTTGTGAGAGGTTCTGTTCATTGTCGTATCAAGTTTGTCTCGTTTATTTTTGGAGTTTTCACATGGGTACAGGTACAGGTGTTACATGGTGTTTGAATGTTGTCCAGGTCATCCAAATGCAAAATTTACCATGAAAATACCATGAAAGTCTCATATTCTTCATTCTTGTGTCCATGTAGGAGCATGCTCTGTTGCTTGGGCCTTATTTGGTGTTTTGGTTTTCCTGAATGTCACTGGGGCTGCAGCATGGTACTTTTACAATTCTGGATATCGTTTAAGGTACTTCAAACATTTACCTGCATTTCTATATTGAAGAATATATATTTTTTCTCATTTTACAGCATATGTGCTTTAAAGGGGGGTTAATAAAAATGTTGTTTTATTTCTTCATAAGTTAAAGAGGTAAAATATATAGTGGGGATCCAAGTCTAGTGTTTGCAATTTGAAAGTGTTAACCTATAACATGTGGTCAAAGGAGTTCTCAATGTAGTTAAACAGGTCGCACATATGCTGTAAAATAAAAAAGAAATTCATCAGAGAGAAAGCACATATATTACTTACTCAATCCTTCTCTGGAGTATGGCCCTTTGATGAGGATCCTCCAAAATGCTTAGTCTTGAGCCATTTTCTCAATCTGATGGCTAATGTATTCTTTTTGAGGTCTCTTTACTCTATATTCTTTGGCTGTTCTCCTTTTGCTAAGAGCTGTTCAGCTCCTATCCCTCTTGCAGAGACTAGAGCGATCTTCCACTTTTAGACTAGCAGTCATAACTATTACGATTAAAAAAACAACTATAAAATATTACAAACAAAACTGTGAAAAAAATGTAAAAACAAAACTGTAAAAGATTAAGACAACTCGTGCAAAACCAAAAAGAAAAACAAAGAAGTCTTCCCCAGAATGATAATACTCCCGAGGTAAGTGAAGGAATCACCTTCTTCAAGCTTGGACTCAAAAAAGGGATGTCTAATCTGGTCGAGACATGATCTATTTCTTCTAAAACCTGGTTATTGGTCTTTCAATACGGGATTAACAGCATCCTTCCCTGCTGAGGACTTTCCCTGGTACTGACAGCGTTTCCTCTGATGTTAGAACAGTTTCCCACATGTATTTTGTCATATGCATCTTAGTTTTTTTTGTTGTTGTTTGTTTTTTTTTTAACCACAAATAATGACAGAGAGCATGTCCCACTGTTTTCGTAGGAGATCAGATAACACACCAGATGATGACAACACACCAGACAGTGAGCATGTCCAACTGAGAGCTTTCAGTGCTGGAGATGATCACGGACCACATGATGTCCCACCATCTCCCAGTAGTGCAAAAGATGACCATGGACCATCTAGGAGACCAGATAGATAGATAGATAGATAGATAGATAGATAGATAGATAGATAGATAGATAGATAGATAGATAGATAGATAGATAGATAGATAGATAGATAGATAGATAGATAGATAGATAGATAGATAAATCACCCTTAAAGTAACAACTCCAATGAGCACTATTTGATGATTGTATAACTCTAACGAGCTCAGTGGATGGATTTATCTTTCTGGTCGAAGTTACTGCGACTCCTTCAGCAGTCTGCTGCTCCTGATGGACGTGCTTCAGTGCACATATGTAGAAGGTACGTATGATATCTTTTATTGCTTTATTTTAATTGCTTCTACTTTTGTGGAAGGTAGTCCTGAGCAGGCTTTGATCAAGATCTTGGGGAAAAGGAGTGCTGGGAGTGTTGCTGCACACTCCGTCGCCAAAGGTAGCCATCACAGCACCCCCTGCCAAATACCAAAAATAAAATAAATAAGTAGAGTGATGAAACACTTTAAACACTATTCCTGGTATTATTTTTCTCAGAAATGTCTAATTCAGGAATAGTGTTTAATAATTAAAAACAGCAAAAAATCAAGTATTTGAATGAGCGTCGTATCTGTTAAAATATTGTATGTAAGTCGGTATATTATTCTCGGCTCTGTGGACCAGTTCATTTAAGTTTTGTCTGCTCATTTTTGTCTGCTGTGTGCAGCGGGGTCTGGTAGAGACTGACAAAGGCTACTTTGTAGAGTTATATTTGACTGTGACAAGATGAATAGAATACTATATACACTTTATGATAATCCCTGATTGTTTATAGTCATCTTCAGTATGTGTGAGATTCCAGAGAAAATAAAGGACAATTCTGTTCAAGCTTTTTGAAAGTTCATGATAATAACATAATATCAAAAATGTATTGCAAATCATCCTTGATAGTTAATGTGAAATTCTCAATAGAGTCCTCGTCTGGCTCACAAACTGTATGTGTGTAGTATTTCATAGCTAGCGGTTCCAATATTCCCAAGAAAATACACAATATTTCAGGTGATATTTCATAATGTCATACAAATCACCAAAGGAGTGAAAATTCAAAGGAAAGACATGACCAGCATCTGAAGAAAACGTCCTCCTCTTCCGCCTCACCTAAAGCCTCATCTGCTGAACTGAAGTCCGGGCTTTAACACATGAAAACATAAACCTGCTTATTTATTCTGGATATTATCACAATTACTTGTTATCAGCTGATTAGAGCTTGATCACAGATTTGGCTACATTCTCAATTAATCAATCAATCAATTAATGTATTTATAAGCATGTTTAAAAAATAACACAGGTTGACCAAAGTGGTGTACAAAGTATTTAAAAAAACGAGTTTATCCCTTAGGTGTCCAACAGTGTTATCAGTGTTATATCCACTTCAAAGAAGGTTTCACTAATGCTGGCTGTAGCTTCCAGCTGAAGAAAAGTTAACCCTGGCCTGATGGCCTATGTTGTTTATTTCAGCAGCTTAGCTCGCTACAATCACAAACCAACATAAGAGCTTGTTGCCATTTTTAAGCTGACACTAAACTCATTGTTTACTCTCCCCGTTTCTCCTTATTTCTCTCCCTGTAATCTTTAGCTTCATTTCTGTTTCACCGCAATTAAATCCATATAGCTCCTTTCAAAATAAGACATCCCCCTTCATAGGAAGTAAGTAAGTAAAGTGCAGTTGATTTGGGAGTGTCATGATTCGGTGTGTTTTGGTCTTCCTGCAGTAGTTTTCCACTTCTCTCCTGAGATGCTGACTCCATCTCTATGCAGAGCTTCAGGCTCTAGGTCCACCTTCTCCTCACCTGCGACTAACCAACATCAATCAGCGAGTCACTATTTAAGACCAGCTCAGACTTTCACGCTCTGCCAGATCATCAGCTTTACAATTGTGGTAATTCAGCCTGCATGTTATGTACTCACCTGTCCTTAGGTAACCTCTCGCTCTTTGTGTTTCCAGTAGTGATGAGCAAAGTGAGACTTGGTGAAATATTCAAATATTTTGAATAGTCTCATCCGGTGTCTAAGAGCAATTCCACTAAGATATTACTCAACCTCCGTCAGGGTAATTGCAGTATGACGGATTTTATAATAGATTTTCAGACTTTGGCCACCGAAATGGGTTGGCCTGAAAATTTGGAGCAGGATATGTTCCTTCAAGCATTAAATGAAAGCTCAATTGGCGTCACGGGATGAGCCAGCTTCTTTCGAAGAATAGGTCTCCCTCGCCCTCAGAATTTCCAGCCAGCTGAGAGAGAGGGAGGCAGAAAAACGTTAGTAACATTCCAAACCTTCCCCCAGAACAATTTGCTGACCCATGGTTCCTCCCCCACTCACTCCTCTCACTCCTCATAACAAAAGCTCTGTACTCAACTCACCTCTCCCTTCGTTACAGCGCTCCCCATTCCCGTGAGACACACTCTCTGCTTTTCTTTGGTAACTCCTGTGTTAAATGAAAGACTTGTTTCAAATTTTACAAACTGTGTTATCTTGCACACTAGCTGATGGCCTTGACAGGGAGAGATAAGATAACAAAATTCAGGTGACTGCAATCTGAAATCTATTGACATCTAGTAGTGAGATTTTACACATTCTAACTTGTATTTTTACAGTAATTTATTATTATTATTTCACTTTTGGATTGTAGCTCTTTATTAATGAGTGTACAGTTTAACAATAACTGTGAGGAGATTTGTTGAGGAGCCTCGTTCACGAATCCAAGCAGTGACCTCAAGATATGAGTCCTTCATTTGACTGGTCACATGTCACTTCATTTCTATACAACAAGGCTATACTAAAAGGCTTTAAATTGTTTAGCTTTTTGATTATCAGTACAAACAGCAACCAGGATCTGCTGGTTTTACACTGTTTTGAGCACATGCATCTGCTTATGACTTCAAACTGAAGTTATGGGAATCAAGCTGCAGATTATTGTTTTCACATTCCTCTGTCATGGAGAGTTAAGGTGGGGTACGTTTTCACAGTCATTGTTCCAAGCCACTAGTGCACGTAACCTTGAGTGTTTCACATGTGGTTAAGGAAATTAGCTGTTACCTTACTTAACAGATGTCAATGTATTTTCTTGTTATTTTGATTATTTGATAAATAAAATTAATAATCTTGAGTAGATGAAACACCAAAGAAAATGGTTAAAAACATTCGAAAAACTAAAACCTGTGGACAGGTTTTGTCATGCCTGCAGTTCATTTTTAAAGTCGTCACTCTGTATTTAGTGGTGATTTGAACATATTTCCATCAAGCATACAAATGTTGGTCACTGTTAAGTTACAGATGACTAATATGCATTGGATGTGACTCGTGAAAGAGATGCACATGGAGAACATAACATGAAATGCTACAATAATTATGAAATAAACACAATCTATATGTAAAAACAAAAGAACTGTTTTTAAAAATGATTTTAACATATAGACGGTAATAATTTCTGTCTGTGTCACAGTGTTTGCGCAAAGTTTCGTTCAGACAGGCCCATCAGTAAGGGAACAGGAAGGATTCATACAGACAAATATGCTATGATAAATATAGTAAGAAGGTTATCACTATCCTAGTGATTTTTCCTTTAGGTGAAGGCAAAACATTTTATTATGGGAGAAAAACGCTGTATTTGTCTGTTGAAAAGATTATGCAAAACTATCAAACATGATTTCAAGATTTAGTGGAGAAATCAAGCACAAAGAAAGACAAATTCGGTCTTAATCTTCTTGGATACTCTTTTGTTTCTACTTTTATTTGGCCTGATCTTTAATAGTATTTCACTTTACAGCTCTGCAGGTGATTGGTGGAAGTGTGACAGAGGTTCAAGGAGGTACTGCTAACCAACTGTTAATGATGACCTGACACAGATTACCTGGCAGAGGAGGACGAGAGAAAAACCAATGACAATGTCAAAATGACAGTTTCCTAACTACCCTACCCAGAGATGGACCACAGTGGGGTGGCTCAGTAGGTAGAGTGGTCGCCCCTTGATCGGAAGGTTGCCGGTTCGAATCCACCCAACGGCTACCCTGAGGTACTCTTGAGCACGGTACCATCCCCCACATACTGCTCCCCGGGCGCTGGATTGTTAGCTGCCCACTGCTTCACTGAGTGAATGGGTTAAATGCAGAGAGCAAATTTCGTTGCCTTGTGACAATGTACCTTGTACCGTAACAATGTGCGATGACAATAAAAGTTGTTTGTTGTTTGTTTTTGTTTTGTTTGTTTGTCAATGGAGGTGATGATCGATTTAAATATATCAGGAATTTTAATGACAAAAATGGAACTCTCCGGTCATCCAATGTTACCCTGAAGGCAGCTACACGTGCATCTTCACTTTGTTTCCCGGTGGAAATCAGAAGACTGAGATACATCTAAAAGACAAGACAATCGTCCCACTTTTTAGGGACAGAAGAGGTTTTATTTGCTGCCTGCATGGCTGCTGGCTCGAGGCCTCCTGCAGAGGTGAGGTAGCTCACTGTTTTTTTGGCAGACAAAGTGAGGACGACAACAAACTCCATCCAGAACTCAGATGGAACAACTACCACAGTCAGCTCTCTGTTTGGCGTTCCTACGAGAGAGATTAACGGTCACCAGGTCCAGTGTGTCATCAGCGGTGAAGAAACCCTGCCCTTCACCATACAGGTCTACTGTAAGTATCAGCTGTTAATAGTTAACAGCTCTGTTAATTTGAACATAAAAAAAATATATATATTAAAATCATAATACAGATATAAACAGCCAAGGATTGAACTGAGAAAAAAAGTTGAAAAGAACTGAACTGAAGTCAGTAAAAATGCTGTAAGGCAGTATCAAATTACTCTTTACCAGTCAATGTGTACTGTCTAGATATTATATTTCAGCTGCCTCAAAAAACTTTTGTTCACATGAGCTCAGGTATCAACACCATTCATCATTTTTCAGAGGCATGCATATGTTCGGGTCAGAATTAACTTACAGCAGAAAGTCAGAAAATGGCTCAGAAAACGAGTCAAGTAAAGTTGCTGACGATGTCTACTTTTAGCCATACATATTTTTCTGCTTCTGGTCTACTGCTTCCAGCATGATAGAACACCATGTGACAAAGTCTATCTCAAACTTGTTTGTCAAGCCTGACAGTGAGTCCATTGTTTTCACTGATGTCCACAGTCATAAGATCCCATGAGAAATGGCAGAGGATGAAGCAAAACTAATAGAGGCTTGTTTTAAAACTGAACACAGGTTCCTCTGGTTTTCTGTGATGTTTGTTTCTGGTGGAAGTCCCTAAAAAGTACACAAAACTTAATATGCGTTTGTTCAGACAAGGTGATTGTAAGTGAGCCTGTGGCAACCTTCAATGTGTATCAAAGGTTATCGGGGTTAACACTGTTCTCTTTGTGTTTTTGCAGTCTCTCCCACAGACGTGAACATTAGAGCATTTTCAGAGGACTCATTTGAGTGTGACAGAAGCCAACCCAAGCACAAACTTTACCTGGAGCAGATAACGTAGTTTGAATAATGAGCTCTTTATTTAATTTGCGTTTGTCTTGTGTGACCTGTTCTGGAAAAGCCCTGAGGAAGAAAGTGAGGCATTGTATTTAGTGATATATGGTATAACACGTAATGAAGTTGTTGGGAGTGAATTTAAAGAAAGCAACATTTAAACTTTAGCTGACAGGTGTTTCCAGAACGTGCTCGTATTAGGAGCAGACTGTGGTTAAACTGTAGGTTCTGAAAAAATATTAATTTAAGGTAAATGTATACATAATATAAGCAAAAGCTTGTTTTCAGATCACAGCAGAGCCGGTATGTTTAATAAATCTGCCTTTAACAAATCACTAATAAAATATTTCACCTCTTAAAAACATCCATCCCCTCCCATTTCTCTTGGATGCATAATGTCCCTCATATTTTGTTTATTATAGAAATAATGTGCTCCACATGGATACAGCAAGTATATGCCCCTGTATATAACAAAAAAATGTAACATCTTACCATTTTGCATTTGATGCACTTGTTTTACAAAGTAGAGATGTCTGGTGCTGTTTGGCTATTATCGTTTTTAGATGTTTTACTAAGTTTGTGAGGTTCCTTAGCTGTAGTTAAAAATACATAAACGTGGAAAGTTATGCTATGACAGGGCATCTGCCATATGTTTGTCCCTCCACAATTCACAGCAGTCTCTACTCCTAGAGTATTCGTCATGTTTTAGTGAAATAGTCACATGATTATCACATAATGGGTCTTCATCCAAACTGGGACCAAGGTCATAATTCTCATTTTATGTGCATTTTTCTATGTTCACAGGAAATACCTCTACTCCTGGAGTATGTGTCAAATTTGAGTGAAATTAGATAAATGTGCCCTGGATATGACAGTTTGGGAGCCTTCTTGACTTCTCAGTAGATTTGAATTCACATTGTTTTGTGTAATACAGCCAACCAGTGCCAATTGAATTTATAACTTTATGAACATGTCATTCCACTGGTTCCGCCTGTCTGAAGGCCTCCACCATCATTCCCATGCCCAAAAAGACTGGTATAGACAGCCTCAATCACTACAGACCCATATCCCTCATGTCTGGTAGTCATGAAGTGTTTCGAGTGGATTGTGTCTCAGCACATCACAAACTGCCTTCCTCCCTCTCTCGACCCCTACCAGTTTACAGTTTACAGCGTGAATCATTCCACTAAGGATGCCGTCACCCGTCGCAGAGCGCTAAGCCATCTGGAGAACAGGAAGAGCAATGTGAGGATGCTCTTTGTGGACTACAGCTCACCATTCAACACCATAATCCCAGACATCCTTATCATCACCTTCAGATCTCCTTGCCACTTGGTCTTGGATCACAGGTTCCATCACCAACCAGCCCCAATAAGTCAGACTTTACCCCCATCCAAGTCTTTCTCCACCTTCAGGTTTCTGGGCACCCACATCTCTGCCAACCTCACCTGGACCCACAACACCATTGCCCTGGTAAAGAAGGCCTAGCAGTGGCTGCACTAGCTCCGTGTCCTGAGGAAGCATAACCAAGACCAGTAGCTGCTGCTGGCCTTCTATTTCTCCTCAGTGGAGAGCATGCTCTCCTACTGCTGGGTGTTTATTAAGCTACACAGGGGGGAATTAACACTACCCAAAAAATCATTGGTTGCCATCTGCCACCCATGGAGGCCATTGCCAGATCCTCCTGTCTCAGGAAAACAAGGGCCATCACAGGCACTCCTGACGGCGTCTCAGGTTAATCAGGTCCCAAACGTCCACACTCACAAACCGTTTCTTCCCCAGGGCCATTCAGACTATAAACAAACACTGTCCACCCCACATAATAGGTGCTTTTGTATTGTATGCCTACCTCTTGTTTTGTAAATATTCTCTCTTATCTGGTGGTTATTCCTGCTGTGTTACTATTTATATTTGGCATGGCACAACCACAGTTTATTTGTATATGTACATTGACAATAAACGGCTTTCTATCGAGGGATTATGGATGGATATTTGACTTGATGCTATAGTAAGTCATTGTTGGTTCTTCAAATAACAATGAACAAAACAAACATTTAAGGCATTGATTTAAACTGTTTAGTTTTTAGCAATTACTGTGAGCAGTTTCACATTTTACTGTATTGCCTCTGGTGAAAACTGTCATTACTGCAGGCTGTCAGAGTCATTACTGGCTCTGACAGTAATGCTGTAATGTTTTTTAGCTTGACTGAACAGAGTCCAGTTTTCTAAAATCTCCAGTTGAAAATTATCTGCATTAGGATTCTGTCTGACAGAAGAACAACCTCTCCACTGAAGGCTCCACTAGCATGTCATTCAGTAAATAAACAGATGAAGGACAGGTGGACCATTCACATGCCATTTTATTTACCTTCCTCCAGTTT
>VOQK01042356.1:54787-74101 GCA_015052645.1 Benitochromis conjunctus | reverse complement strand
GGTCTACCACACCAGGCAAGACCCCAGGCTGTGTAAAGATGCCCCTGAGACAATCCAGCACTTAACAGCAGGATGCAAGATGCTTGCAGGCAGGGCATACATGGAACGCCATAACCATATGGCCAGCATAGTATACAGGAACATCTGTGCGGAGTATGGCCTGGAGGTCCCGAGGTCAAGATGGGAGACACCACCTAGGGTGGTGGAGAATGACCAAGCTAAGATCGGACAAAATGGTGGTGGCTAACCAACCGGACATAGTGGTGGTAGACAAACAGAAGAAGACGGCCGTAGTGATAGATGTAGCGGTTTCGAATGACAGCAACATCAGGAAGAAGGAACACGAGAAGCTTGAGAAATACCAAGGGCTCAGAGAAGAGCTCGAGAAGATGTGGAGGGTGAAGGTAACAGTGGTCCCAGTGGTAATCGGAGCACTCGGTGCAGTGACTCCCAAGTTAGGAGAGTGGCTCCAGCAGATCCCAGGAACAACATCGGAGATCTCTGTCCAGAAGAGCGCAGTCCTAGGAACAGCTAAGATACTGCGCAGGAGCCTCAAGCTCCCAGGCCTCTGGTAGAGGACCCGAGCTTGGAGGATACACACCGCCCGCAGGGGCGAGAGGGGATTTTTTTTTTTTATTATATATATATATATATACCTCACATTTTTGTAAATATTTTATTATATCTTTTTATATATACAATAGATAGGTGTAGAGTAGTCAGTGTACAACTTGTATAACAGTGTAAATTTGCTGTCCCTTCAAAATAACTCAACATACAGCCATTAATGTCTAAACCGCTAAGTGAAAATGTCCAAACTGTTCCCAAAGAGTCAATATTTTGTGTGACCACCATCATTTTCCAATACTGCCTTAAGTCTGATGGCCATGGAGTTCCCTGGAGCTTCACAGAGTGCCACTGGAGTCCTCTTCCACTCCACCATGATGACATCATGGAGCTGGTGGATGTTAGAGACCTTGCGCTCCTCCACCTTCCATTTGAGGATAGCCCACAGATACTCAATAGGGTTTAAGTGTGGAGACATGCTTGGCCAGTCAAGTACCTTAACCCTCAGTTTATTTAGCAAGGCACTGGTCTTTTTGGAGGTGTGTTTGGGGCCATTATCATGTTGGAATGCTGCCCTGTGACCCAGTTTCTGATGGGAGGGGCTCATGCTCTGCTTCAGTATGTCACAGCACATGTTGGCATTCATGGTTCCCTCAATGAACTGTAGCTCCTCAGTGCCAGCAGCACTCATGCAGCCCTAAACAATGACATCCCACCACCATGCTTGACTGTAGGCAAGACACACTTGTCTTTGTACTCCTCACTTGGTTGTCGCCACACACCCTTGACACCATCTGAATCAAATAGGTTTATCTTGGTGTCATCAGACCACAGGAAATCCATGCCCTTAGTTTGCTGGTCTTCAGCAAACTGTTTGCAGGCTTTCTTGTTCTTCTATCTTTAGAAGAGGCTTCCTTCTGGACGACAGCCACAGTGTGCGGCGTATGGTCTGAGCCCTGACAGGCTGACCCTCCAAACCTTCAACCTCTGCAGCAATGCTGGCAGTATTCATACATCTATTTTCAAAAGACAACCACTGGTCGACCATGGCGAGGTTTGTTCTGATTGGAACCTGTCCTGTTAATCTGCTGTATGGTCATGGCCACCATGCTGCAGCTCAGTTTCAGGGTATATTCTTATAGCCTAGGCCATCTTTATGTAAAGTAACAATTCTCTTTTGCGGATCCTCAGAGGATTCTTTGCCACGATGTGCCATGTTAAACTTCCAGCGACCAGTATGAGAGAGAGTGACAGCAATAACACCAAATTCCCATTTGCACTTGAGGCCTTGTAACACTAATGAGTCACATGACACCAGGGGGTAAAAATGGTAAATTGGACAAAATTTGGACATTTTCATTCAGGGGTGTACTCACTTTTGTTGCCAGTGGTTTAAGCAATAATGGGCATATGTTGAGTTATTTTGAGGTGACATCACATTTACACTGTTGTACAAGCTGCACACTGGCTACTTTACATTGTATCAAAGTGTCATATCTTCAATGTTATCCCATGAAAAGATATAACAAATTATTTACAAAAATGTGAGGGGTGTACTCACTTTTGTGAGATACTGTATATACTTACCATTCAAAACTTACAGGCACTTCACTATCTATCGCTAATAAAATATCCTAAAATGTTCGTTAACTAATAATCCAAATGTGGTCAAATATTTAAAATGAATGGAAATCTGAATTTTTACATTAACTGGTAATTGATACAGAGTAAAAGTAACACATTTTAATCTAAAATGCATGCAAATAAAAGAAGAATAAAGCCATATAATATGTCAATTATGCCGAATCTACAGTACTTAAGATTAAGATTTACATTAAATAAATTAATGTAAATTAGCATTTTAGCTTTTTGTAGTTTTTGGTATAGGAAAGGGATTTACAATAGATTTTTAAAGCTTCCTTTCAATCAGTTTTTAAGCAGTGTTGTAGATGTGCTTATAAAGCTCTGTGGTGCTAAGGAAAACAACAAAGGCAGATGATAATTATGGGGTTCATAACTCATTTCACATTACATATAGTCTTCTGAAACAATGTTATTATTAAAAATATTGATTTTAGAGACTTAAATGTTGGCTGGTGGGACTAATAATAGGTTAGATTCTAAGAGTAGCTGTGTGCTGAGCATAATTTAACAAATGTGATTTATTTTCATGCAGGTTTGCTACCTGTCACTTACATTACTTTGCACTGTTATCCATTAAAATGAGCCTGTCACCATCCCTAGCTTGGAGTTGCCTCCATTTACATCTCATTATAGAAAGATTGCTGCTCTACCTTCACGTTCTCTGCTTCGGGACCCCATCTGGTGTGTTCACAATAACATGCATCATTTCCCTCTGTGCCCGAGGGGTTTATAGCATTCCGACATGAACAAGGGACCACTTCAGTTGATCCTGTGTAAAGAGGTGGGGGTGATAATAGCCAACCGAAGCTCAAGAAATCAAATCGCATGAGATGGAATTTATTTTCCAATCACTGTGAAAAGGAGGGAACACCTGCTGTCGGCCCCACCTTGATATTTGCAGAAGCATGCTGTTGTGTTGATGGTTTGTCACTAATGGCATTTTTTTTCAGGCAATGGGACATTTCTTATGACTAACAAGAAGCCACACAGCTCCATGGTAAAACCTATGATAAGAGGCTATGGAATGAAAGAATTTCTTGAGGGAAATCATGCATAGGATTTAACGAATACACTTGTTGAAGACACTTCAACAACACTTATCCACACTTGAGCTGCTACAAATGCCACACATCTAATGCATGATGAGTGGTTAATTCAGTTTAAATCTTCTTTTTTTACAAATATTGGAACAGCTGCTAAATACTGTACTTCCTTATGTTTCTCCAGCTGTGTTTAAGATAAATGTACATTACCAAACACAAATCAAACTATGCACCAGAATGATATGCATTATTTATTCATGTGTTTAGATATTCAAATATGGACTATGGACTTACAGACTGTCAAAGTACCACATTCCAAATAATTAATATACAGACGTGATTTAACTAGGATAGTCTGGTTTGAGATTGAGAAACAAAATTAGAGCTTTTTTCTCAGTTTAACTGGAAGAATTAGCACAGGATCAAGTGGGATGAACAGACAAAGGGGGGATAGTGGAGGAATGTGGTCCTTTGTTCTCAGGCCGATTAATGAATTTCCCTTCTCGACCACAGCTGGAGCTCTTGGCATAATGATACAAGGAGGTATTTGGGGGCTGGTGAGTTGATGATTGGGGAGCTGTGCAGGATGATGTTTGTGGTACTAGAGGGATATTGCTTGCCTCTATTCATTTATGTTTAAATGATGGGCGTAAAATTAGTAATTAATCTTATGTAGCCTACTGATGTGCCCCATTTTTTCCCCAGTATGTTAAACATGGTTGTCTTGTATGAAAAAAGCCCAAATGTGTCCTTTCCAAGATTTTCTTGTAGACATTGATACCACTGTGTGGAGATAAAATATGAATATATTAAATTATCTTTATATTATAATTATAAAACAAAACATTAGGAATCATCTTGTCAAAATGCCAGTTTCACACCTCTGTTGTTTTAAACTGTTAAGCCCAACTTCTTATTACCTTATTAGTGAAATTACAGTAGCTTCATTTTTACTGCACAAACTCATCAAACTCTTCAGCATTAGAGTCAAATAACTAGATAATTTCTTATTGAAACACCACAGAGCCACAGAGAGTAATTAGTAAGCAAGTAATTTATTTTTAAAAAAGAGAGAAAAAGGATAAATGACTGCAACAGCTTGCTACAAGTAATGGATTGACTAACTGATTGGATAGATAACATATTAATACAGAAAACAGATTTTCAACTGATGGTGTTTAACCATAGCCTAGAAAAGATGGGTGTAGCTACTGTCATTTCACCTACTGAAAATAATTTTCAAGCTTCGTGTTAGGCATTTCATTGTTTCCATCTTGGTTTATTGAACTCTGAAGTGTTTGCAATTTAACAAGAACATGGTAAGGTTAGTTATCAGCTAAAGCTAGCGACCCTGGTTAGTATCTTCATAGGTGTGCTGCTAATCTGCTAATTACAGCTAAGTAACGGCTAATGAAATACCAGAAATTGAGTTACCAAAACTGTAACACAAACTTCAAAGCAGGCTGTAACACTTTTCTGATAATTGCATTGAAAAGAATCTAAAATTCAACCCAACACAACAACCACAGCCGAGAGGTCTAGTTCAGTCATTCAAATTATCTGAGGTAAGGCCTACAGCTAGCAGCCTAAAAAAATAGCCACATGCATAACTTTAAGACAGAATAATAATAATATAGTATTAACCACAAAATGGCAATGCAATTTTAGCACGCAACCAAAATCAAGCTGTAAACATCTTTAATTCTGCTGCAACACTGGACATTTTAACATGGGAGTCAGTCATTTGTT
This sequence comes from Benitochromis conjunctus, assembly GCA_015052645.1. Classification (NCBI taxonomy): domain Eukaryota; kingdom Metazoa; phylum Chordata; class Actinopteri; order Cichliformes; family Cichlidae; genus Benitochromis; species Benitochromis conjunctus. The sequence continues at coordinate 69,098 of VOQK01042356.1, read as the reverse complement.
GGTAATTTGCAGGGAGAGCAGTACTAAAACTGAAAAGTGTGACACAAACTGGAAACGAAGATCGTGTATACCTTCAAAGTAAAAGCTGCAGCTTTTGAAATGTATTGGTTGCAGCAGTAAAACATATATTTGACTTTGAAGTGGAACCAGACCAATTTCTAGGTCCATGTGACTGAGGCCTAACTTCCTTAAATAATTCAATTCTATATTACTGCTTCTGAGTCTGCATTAATAATGTAAATTACTCAAACGAGACATGTTCAAATGGCATCATGTACTGAAGATATAGGAAGGCATGTTGCCCTACCAAAGGACCTTTGGATGCATTTATACATATGCATGCAGGCAAGTAGCAGACATATAAACACATATAAACTTTGCTGGATTCTGATCGTGCAGTACTCATGAATAAGTAAATGTGCATACAGTATCCTACATCAAACGTAGGACATTTAGCTTCCAATGACTAAATCTGCGTTTTCCTGTGTACGGTTCTGATTGCATTGGTTTCCATGGAAACACCCAATTCATACACAGGCACAGCTCAGTAAATTCTTCCTGAGGTCTGGACCTCTTTCTTCTTTGGCCTTTCCTCTTCTTTCTTTTGCCCTTCTCTATCCTTCACCTTCTCAGACTTCTCTCTCCATCAGTCATGGACATTTGTGGGGTTTCCACTGTAAGCTTGGCGAGGGTGCAAGCAGTCAGAGAGGGGGTTGGACAAAGAGAAACGGAGCAGGGTATATGGCCGGGAGGAGAGTAGACCCATGGGACAGGCATCCAACCTGCTGTAAACCATAATGGCCCCGTAACAGGCAGATTTCTCATTTCCAAGATGCTCAGGCCATATCTCATCTACCACTATGACAATCCCACTGAGACCCCTACAAGTCAGGACAGTGCACTCAGCACTGGAGGAGGGGAAGTGAAACCCAGTGATGAGGTAATATGGAAGGAATGACAGAGAATAATGATGAATTTCACTGACAGAATATGTAGAGAACTGTTAGATTTGATTTTAACATCTCCTTGTAGGTAAATAATTGCAAAATAAAAAGGTTAATTGATTAGTCCATTTCCATTTGTGGCCTTTATGCTTACTTCTTACAAACGGTTTCACCAGCACAAGAAACTAAATCACCATTTGGTTACTGGTGTTATTTGCCTCTTTTTTTGATGGATTGTCACTCCTAAAATAGGTCAGGAGCTGTGTGCATAATATAAGCCTGCAGGCCATTAATGCCCCAAACGTAATGCTATATTAATGAAGACTGGGCATTGCAGAAGCCACTAGAAGCCTACCACACAAAAAGACCTAAGATCAACCAAAAGCAACCTTGGTTCTTGCACCTCTGGGTTTCTAAGCTGCAGACATCAGCATTCTATTAATGGCTATAGTATGAAAGTGGAGAAAAGAGTGAAAAAACCTGACTTTTGAAGCTTCTAGGAAAAGGTAATCAGATCTGAGATTTTTCATGCTCATCCAGTGACTTAAAGGGAACCAGCTATGCTTATTCCCCAAACCATATTTTTATGTCATACAGAGACAGCTGTTTTGGACACTACCAACAAGAAAGCTTGTATTTTTGTGTTATGGTGTCTATGAAGTTTATTATATTTGTTGCATTTGAGTATGCATGCCAAAGAAATGGCTCTGGAAGAAAAGTATCTTAGCATTCATTTGCTGCGAATAACAACAATACCATTTTTATTTTGGTAAATTTCAAGATATTTCTGTCTCATCCAAAAGCGGTGCGAGTTCTCTGCAACTTTCTTTACTACCACTGCTGCTCTTATGGCATTGTCCTGACCCTCTACAGAGAAGCATTGCTTCAGAACTGGTTGGCTTTAAGAAGAAGGTGCTTTCAGAGACTTGTTGTGCTATTTTAATGACTGTTTCTTTGTGATCTATATCAAATACTGATTGCTAAAAACATTTTGGCAAGCTTCTATTGCATTCCTGTATTTTCTCTCTCTCTGTGTAACAGCAAACTTTCATTCACCTCTGAGGTAAAGGTGCACTAGTGTCCATCCAGCCTGGCTCTCTGCTACCAGCTCTGACCTAGATCAATAGCCAGCCATGTATCATTAACCCACATCCAGAGTGTGCTTCGCTGGAGGCATGCAGCTGTGAAACCTTACAAACAAACAAACAAGCCTACACACACACATTCTTACACACACATACATGCACATACACACACAAGAAACCTTTTTCACTTCCATCCCATTTTCTTAATCTGTGGAATTCCTTGACCCCTGTTTCCTCAGATGCACCGGTCAAGTTCGTGTCCTTTACGTGAATGCACAAAGGACAGAACAGTAACAGTAAAAAGGGGAAAAGAAGGGAAACAGAGGAATGGATGGGGGGAGTTAGATAAAGGGAGAGATGGATGGATGGAGGGAGAGAGAAGGGGAGGGATGGAGAGGCAAAACAAGCTTTGAATACAAATGAGCTGACACACATAATGCATGCCCTCCCTTCCTCTCTCCTTCTCTCTCTCTCTCTCCCTCTCTCATGCTCTAGATCACTGTCTCTCTCTCACACACACTCTTACTCCCTCGAACACATGTGCTTGCACTCTCTCCCTCTCCTCTGTGTCTCCTCATCGGATCAGCGGAGCACAGGAGGTGATTTCAGCCACTTGATTTATTAGTCATCGCTGGTTGTTGGAACAAGCTAATTAAAAGGAGCGTGAGCGTGTGTGTGTGTGTGTATTTGTGTGTGTGTGTATTTGTGTGTAAGATTTGGACTGACGCTACTGCTGCTGCTGCTTCTTCTGCTGCTGCTGCCGTCCCCTTCATCAGCTCTCTCACGCTTTGCTGTGGAGCAGGCAAGAGGAGAGGAGAGAGAAGAAGAAGAAGAAGAGGAGGAGAAGGAGGAGAAAGAAAGAAGGGACAGACACCTGGGTGGAAGGACATTTTCACACCACTTCCCCTCATCATCTCTTCTGACATGGCCACCGCTTAGGAATCTGGTGCCGTGGCAACCGTCAGATCCAAGGTAAGGAGGGAGGGGAAGTGATGAATGAAGAGGCAGACAGGGAGGTTTTCCTCTCCTCGCTCCCATGCCGGGATGATTTGAACAGCATGCCTGTCCGGGATGCCGTAACGGAGCAGCCGCTGTTGGATTTTCTGCACCCTAACAGGTCAAAGATCTGCTGTTATGTGCTTCTTCCAAGAGTCCTGTGAATGTGGGGGGAGTGTCTCTCTGTGGTATCCCCCAAACAGAAGCCCTAATTATCCAGCACTGGGTAAATCCTATTATGGCTTTACTTTCACCCCTTTACTTTGTTCTTTTAATTGTAGGAAGGGATTGCCCCTTAGTCAAAGGAGTGGGATGTTTGCTGTTTGTTTGTGACTCAACTCAGGTGTCAGGATAGGTGCATTGTTCACACATAGCCTCTGTGTGTGGAAGAAGTGTGCTTAGTAGGACTGTGTATGAAATCTGACTTGCAAGTGAGTGGTTTGACAAAAGCAGGGCAAAAAAACTAAAAAATCTCAACACACCAAACACACACACAAAAGAGAGCTGAGGTATTCGACAGTTTGCTCTGATCACATGTTCTGGCACCTGACTCCATGCAAATAGTCCACAACGGTGTCCAAAATACAGAGTAATACTCTGCTGACAAAGTCTTGGATATTTAGGTTGCAGCTCGTGTATGTCTTTGGCTGTGGTGCAGACATGAAATAGAGGAACGGGTGACTGACAGTTGGTATTTTAATGCTGCATTGCTGCTGCACATCCTCTCGTGTTACCGCTGCACAAATGTGGATTTTTGCATAAAAAGACACGCAAGACCATGCTTTGGTAAAGAAGGAGCAAGCATGATCCAGATTGTTTTGCCCAATTAGCTTTTGTGTGTGTGTGTGTAATAGAGAAAGAGGTTATGTCTAAGTGTGTGCTTACATGCACAGGGATGTCCTGGGGCAGGGTGGTGGACTGCAGAGGCAAAAGAGAGGACATATGGCTGCCTGGGTCTCTACTCTTTGACGGGAGTCCTCAGAGCAGCAGACGATTCAAATGTCCTGCTCTCCCTGAAGTGCGAGCTTGTGTGTGTGTGTGTGTGCTTGCTAGTGTTAATTCAACTTTCCCCTCTGCTGCTCCCTTTGCTTCTCTCATCTCCACCATTTTGATTTCAGTTCTCTCATGATTTATATTCTGATGGGTGTGTTGCTCATGTGTGTGGCTATGCAACTAAGTCTCTTTGTCTCTGGTCTGTTTTGGGAGTTTCTCACCATCATTGTGTCTGCTGACAGGTTGATTTCATTTTCTCTAATTGATAGATGGACTATTCGATTAGGCCCCTTTTGACGTGGATGTTTTTTAACTACCAGCTGGCCCGTTTCTCACTTTCATGCACTCATACAGATACAGATAAGAGCATTTTAACCAGCATTTCTAAATGACTGCTAAGCGCCCACTTTTTCAAGAACTGTAAGTGATTGCATTTTGAAGTGGATCAGTTATGTATGACCTGCTGATTGCACTTATCTAAGAACTAAGAAGTCATTGACACGGTCATTTTTGGTAATGGAAATGTCTCTTGAGTTTCATAATAAAACACTGACCAACTGAAAGTTTTCAGGTTTTCTCCAAAACTGCATCAGGGTACAGGATTTTCTTTTCCTGTCTCTCCAAACAAATCTCAGAATAATGGGCTCCACTTTGCTGGACAAAAAGGATATAAATTGCAGTATATCCCACTTATCTGTTGCCAGGTTCAGAATGCACAATACCAGTCCAATTCTGGCTGATTCAAATCATGCAGGACATCAGTTCAGGAACTGTAAAATGGAGTAGACAGCCCGCATCATAAATTGCTAAGTCCTACCCACTGGCATCTTTTAAAGGGTCAAGCATGATTGATTGGGGAGCAAGACAAGATTTTATGTCTCTATAATGCCCTAATCTGATTCTGTGATTATCATGACAAAAATATTGTGTAGTCTGAGTCCAGTATACTACATCACGTCTGCATTTCTTTGTAATTATACCTTCAAAATGCCAGTGGTGCAGCCGTGTATAGCTTTTTTATTTCAAGCGGTGCTGACCAAGTTTTGACCACAAGGCAACTCCAGTTGCTACATGGAATTGCATGAAATCATCACAGAATCATTTGGATATGAGGTCCGTTTGAGGCTACTAACTGGCCAATGATTGAAGCATCTTTATCAGTCTGTCAAATGCACATTGCATTTATTAATTCAGAATCAGCGTTTGGCCCATTGATTCTAAAAATTCTTAAATACATGTCCTTTTTCCCATTTCACCCAAGGATGCATGTCGAGTTTATATCACTTCCCTGCTTTCAGTTAACACACTGGATGGGCTGTGAGGATCACACTTTTGCTTACAATCATCAAGAGTAACTTCAAAATCTTTTGGTCTCCCAAAGGGAAATATCCGTCTCTTAGCCTGACCAATCAAGAGACTGTATAATCTATACACACACAGAGCTCTTTCAAGGTGGTGGAGTGTTCCCCTTCACAGTCCCCTGAAGCAGACATTGGTGTAGTGCGGAGCCGAGTGGTCCCAAGCCTTATCAAATCAAGCTATTGGTATCAGTTCCAATAATGCCTGAAGCCAGAGCTCTGAAAGCGGAGGCATTTAATGTGCAAAAGAGGACATGGGCAGTGTATATCTGGTAAAGTAGTGTGAGTTAGTGGGAAATAATTCAGTCTGGTGCTGCTTCTACAGCTCAGGCTTCTGTTGTTTAAATATGCTACAGACTTTAAATAAAATAGACGTGACAGTCAACACAAAAAAAGACTGAGACATCAGACAATACTGCATGTTTGAGGTACAAATTTCCAAATTTAAATATATGTATTTAACACTATTCAGTGGTTCACATACTGAGCTTAGAAGATAGAAGCTAAATATCAATCCTATTGAGCTAGTACCAATACCAGGATTGTTATCTATACTATCAATATTTGGATCGACCTGCCCAGCTATAGCTTTCACCTGCTAGAGATAGTCTTTTGATTAGTCAGGATTAATGTTCTTTAAAAAAATGATTTAATGATGTAAATACAGACCTATCCTATCCAGGGTCTTCCCCATCTTTTACCCTGTGTCAGCTGGGATAAGCTTCAGCCTGATTGGATACTGAATTGAATAAGCAGTTGAGAAAATGGATGGATGGATGATGTGAATATAGTAAGTCATTATCTTTGCATGGCTTGGGATGATTAGAAACAGTAAATTCTAATTAATGTTGCTGCAATATTTTTTCTGTCAGAGTATGTAAAGCAGTGAGATTTGTGCAAAAAGGCTGTTGAGTCTTCAAATAACGTGCACAGCACTGATTAACACTCTTGACCTGATACAAGGACAGTAAGACTAAAAAGTCTCCATGTCAGCCTCTGGCTCTGTTTTTGTACTGCATGCTGAGCAGGGGCAGATTTTCCCATAGTAATTAAGCTGCAAACGGGCCACCCAAATCAGCACTTGGAGAACACTTCTGAGAAAAAAAAAAGTAACGATATCAAATGGGATGGCTCAGAAGTTTGCTTATACCCTGAAGGAATGTGATAGGTTTTATTATTCCCATTCTTGATGTCCCACTTATTAGATATTAATCATTAACAGCTTCTCTGCCTCATCAGTGGCCACCTGAGTAGTTTCTCCCAGGACTACAACTAGAGGAAATCTGCTACCACCAACTCACTTTTCCACCCGGTGGCCAAACTGTAGGAGAGAGTCTCATTGTGCTGCCTCCCACCAAGGAAATGAAACACAAAGTAACACTTCCCATCAGCCTCCAGAGGAGAAGTAACAGGAACGATTCTTCCCTCCATCTCTGTTTCTCTCTCTTCTCCTCCTCACTGCTGGTTTCTATTACCTGAGGCTTCTGCTCGTTCACCCTGAGAGTGACTTTTTTTTTTTTTGGACAAGTATCACATACCCACAGCTGTACAGACACACACAACCAAACAACCAACCGTCTCTAAAAGCAGTCTTGGTTGGCACATTGCGTTGTTCTGGGGGCTGCTAAGAGCTTGGCTTCATGCCTTATTCATCCCTCAGGCCTATTCTTTCCACCAGTGCAGAAGAATTTAGGAGGAGGAAAGCTGTCCAGCACATAACACACTACTCACCAACAGGATAGAGGTCGATCTGATAACTTCTGGGGAAAAAAACAAAACAAAGAAGAAAATCTTTTATTTCTTGCTACTTGTCTTCTCTCGTCTACTCTCTGTGTATTCTGTGTGTGTTTAAAATGAACTTGACAACAGGACATTTCAGGGTCTATATCAAGCCTGTGAAATTTTTAGAAACTATGTCATAAAACCAGAAAGACAACACTAACTGTAGCTGAGCACTCCTACTCACTTTGGATGTGACAACAGAAATCACATTGTACATGCTGCTGGCATGTACAATCTCAAAATCCTTGTCTTTTTGTGTTTTTTACACAAAGATTTTTCCCTTCTGTCCTTATTTTTCTTGAAATGTGTTTCACTGCATTTTCCTAATAAAGACACAGATAGATTGTTGATTGTAGGTTATGCTACATTGACACTAGGGAAAACAGTGGTTTCAGACAATGGCACTACTAAAATTATTGCGAATGTTTGCAGTGAACCTGCAATCTTGTTGCATTTGAATGGGTGTTAGGACCTGGTCTGCTCACTCACAGTCAGACGAAGGTGCTAAAACGGCAACAAGACGGAGTCAGTCTGTTTAATTCTCATTAAACAGAAATGAAAATTTAGTCCAGGCAGAAGCTCATAGATCTGAAACAGAAATTCATCTACAAAGAGTGACGTAGTTGCTGTAAGAGAGCAATTTAACTGCCAGATGACATAGGTGCTCTGTAGCTTTGCGTTTATATAGGAATATAACAAAAATACAACCAGATTGCAGCTAGTGTATTTGAGTTCCCTGTTGCAAAGAGACGCATCACATACAAGATGCCCTCATCGGCACAGGTTGACTCCGACTGATTGCATCGTGTTGACAATCTGTCTTTGGTTAGAAATTAGATGGCAGTTATTTGCAAACGTTCCCCAATCTGTCTGAGAGTGATTGCAGTCAGTCTGAGTTGGCCATGATTGTAATTCTGTCCACTTGCAATCCAAAGTAGTTGCTCAACTACTTGCAATTGGTTGCAAGTCAATCACAACCGTCAATTTTTTACCTTCGTGTGACTGAACCAAAAAAGGAATAGTTCAACAATTTTGGAAAACCTGCTTACAACGCAGTGCTTTGCAAAGACTGGAAGCAGGAGGAATAGCTGGCAAAATCTGCTATCCACACTATTCACAGCTCTATGATTTCTGTGATCTCTACAAACAAAAGAAGCACGTCCATTTACAGTATATGTTCTTTACAGAAATTAAATTGTTTACTGTCATTAAATCACGAGCTGATGCTACGCATACAGATCTTGAATAAACTGTGTTGTCTGGGTAATGTTGTCTGTCTTTACAACTAGCTTTGGTGGGCTGTTGTGGCTTAATGCCAATATTGTACCAGCTACACATTTGAAACAGTATTTCTGGGATTTTATTACATAACATTCCTGGGACATGTGTTGACCACTCTGTTATGCAGTTGAGTTCAATTCAATTTTATTTGAATAGTGCCAGTTTATAACAGCAAAACTCTGAAGGTGATATAAATAGAAGGTACTCTACAATAGCACTTGATGACAAAGGGAAGGAAGAAATCCCTGTTAACAGACAGAGACAGCCGAACCAGGCTAAGGGACGGACAGTCATCTCTGGTTGGGTGGTGAGGGGAAAGAGATAAGGAGAAAAAAGAGAGCAAAGAGAGATAAGGAACTCTTTTGGAAACACTAGGAACCACAACTAAGCCTGAAGTGTGACAGTGAAGTGCTCTATTAGAATAATAAGATACTACAAGGTCTTTAAGATATGATTATTCAGGACGTTTTATGTGCAAAGATTTTACATTCAATCCTAAATGTATTTATTATGAATGAAATGTATGACAGGCACACTATTTCTCTTTTTAAATTTAGACTGCAATAATGCAAAATAATGTTTACTCACAGGCAGTGGCAGAACATTAGTAAAAGGAAGATAAATTAATACATTTATTTAAAAAATGTAAATGTAATGTAAATGATGGCTCACAGCATGACTGGTGAGCTCATCAGCGTAGGTGTACTAATGTTAGGGTTTTGGGTACAATCTGCGCTTAGAGTTTGCAACAAAATAACAATAGAAACATATGAAATAACAGTAAAAAAAAAAAAAAAAAAAAAAAAAGAAAGCAAAAAAAAAAAAAAAAAAAAAAAAAAAAAAAATAAAATTAAATTTAAAAAAAAAAAAAAAAAAAAAAAAAAAAAAAAAAAAAAAAAAAAAAAAAAAAAAGACATCAAAGAAAGCTCCAAATCTATCCAAAGCTCATTTGTTCTGAACAGATTTTACTTAATCTTGCACTTTGGGCATGACCTCAGGGCTGGCAAGCGCACTCATTTGACTTACTCTCTTTCCTTCAGGATAAGGAGGCAGAAAGTTGGGCCTGTTCAGAGGGATGTTCAAAGAAACAAAGAGAGGGATGGCCGTGGAGGAGAAGCCGGGCGTGAAGAGCAGCAGCTCAATCGTTCCCTGCTTCCTGTTTGTGGAGGTAAGCAGCATGGACATGCTGACGTATGGCTTGCAGTGTTTCCGCTAATCCTGTGTTACACTAGGAAGGGAAACGGTTTTCAATGGAACTGATGAAATCACCAGAAAACTCCTCACCTCACTTTGCACGCAAAAAGCTTGACCAAATCTCCTGTTTCGTGCTGACTCCAGGTTTATCTTTGAGATTGCCCGTCATGTTAGCGAGGAGAGACCTGAGAAGTGACTCACTATTTAACGCCCAGCTTTATGTGCTTTCATCTCCTTACATCCCTACAGTCTCAACCTCAGCGGTAAAATTATTTCAGGCTCAACAGTGGAGTTTGGGACAGCTCAGCAAATTGCTGACATTCTCACTTTGTGTCACGCGTTCTGCTCTGTTCCAGCACCAGGGGAAGCTGTGGCTTGGTAAAGTGGCTACAGTTGTTCTGTGGCATGTTGAGGTTTTTTTTCCAGCACATTTGTGAACTGCATGATTCATCGAGGTAGTTGTGGATGTCACAGCAGAGACATGGTGGATTTTCAGCTGATGTACTGCAGGATTTAGGTTTGGGCACACCAAAGGTCATTGTCTGTGACAGGCTGAAAACTCTCAGACAAACACGCTAACATGCATGGACACACACACCGCTACATCCCTTGTGGAAAGCATGCTCTGCATTGTTTGTGAGAGCAGTCAGACAGATGACTCAGAGGGCTGTGGAAGTCCCAGAGCTTTCACCCAATTGAAACTGAGGTGGTGAAAAGCACAAACTGGTGAGGTAATCAGACGATCTGTAATCTAATTAGACAAAGCTAGTGGTCCAGAAGCTCACTGACTTCAGCTAAGCCAACCATCAGCTTTTCAGAGGGAGCAGTCTTCGCAGTTAAAGCGTTGTTCTGTTACAGATCAGAGAAGCTGTTTGCATCATTGCTTTGCAGGTGCAGGTGCAAATGCTGCATCATTTTGGATTTTAAACATTACAGATTATGCTTAGTATTGACAATACATGTGCAGTGTGCAGTGTATTTGCTGGATATAATTTGCACTTTATCTGCAGATGGGTCTCATTAAAGGAAACTTTGAAATGTGTGAAGTTTTCAAAATGAAATGCACCTCTCCAGAGGACACGGGAGAGTCGAAGAGTAAAGAGAAGACAGAAACAAACATAAGACAAAACACAGTGTGTGGGGTGAAAAAGACTGACAGATGCTGTTGTTCCAAAAACAAGTTATGTCTTGTTTTGCCTGCTGATTTCTGTCAAAATTCATCCTTTTCCTGCAGACATAACTCAGATCTAAACACACCCTCATGATACACATTTTCAGTTCAGTGTGACGGTGCAATACAGTGCTAGTACATCTCAGAAAATTAGAATAGCACAAAAGGGTTTGCTCTATATAACTGAATTCAAAAAATAAACTTTCTTACATTCTATACATACACTGCATGTAAAGTGAAATATCACTTGATGTGTGAAATAAGTGAACTCATAATTCCAAAATGTTAGAATATTTCAAAATCTCATAAAATAAACCAAGAAAGGATTTACATTGCAGAAATGTCCAACTTTTGAAAGGCGTGTTCATCCATACACTCAATGGGTGTGTTAGAGATCTGTCGTTTTCCTTTCTTCAGCTGTTGGTGCAGCCATTGTTTCATAAAGGCGGATCCTGGTGTCCTTTTGCTGCCCTTTACCCAACCAGCTCAGCAAATTTGCCCTGTACACCTACTGTACTGAACTGCTCCAAAGGAGGGATGTGAATAATGTAGTTAAACTAGCCAACTACTGCATCAGGTTACCTATGAAACACTGATGTGTTTGGTTATAATACACTGTAGAAGCTCTCCATTAGGCCACTCCGCCATATGCCTCCCACACATTGGTGCTCAGCCCTCAGGTCTCAGTCAATTCCCTTGCTAACTCTTCATTTATGTGTGTCTGTGTATGACTGCACTGGGATAGAGAAGCCTGGCAACTAATCGTGTTGAAAGAAAGGAGGGCAGCAGCTGTTACCTGTAGAGGCAGAGTAGTGAAAAAAAGTGTTTCTTTGGCATGACAGAGAAAGGTGCAGGTAGAGCTTAAGGCTTCTGAAGCTATTATTTTATATTTGTATATATCAAATTAAACAGAGTTTAAACAAGTGGACGATTTAAACCTTTATGACACAGTTGCAAAGTTATGAGCTATTAGCCAAGTTCATTACTGCATTGGAAATTACAATACTGGAGGAGCACTAACGAGGGACAGCAGGAATTGTTGATTGTTTGCTAAGTCCTGCCTCCATCTAAATTTTTGAACCATTAATTCTGTATTTAAGAATAACTGGCTCCCCATTTATGGCAACTGCTGGTAGCAGAATTAATCCACTGCTGCAAGCTAGCTAATTAAACTAGCTAATTAAGCTAACACTGTAATATTAAACAGGACTCACTTTAACAAACATGTGAAATACTCTATTGATGTGCACCATTTAACATAACATGAAATATAATAAACTAACGAAGACAATTTAATCATGTGCTCATTTGACCTTGTTAGTAATGCTTGGTCACTAATGTAGGATGCATAGATAGGTTATTTAGCTAGCAGTCTTGGGGAAGCCATTTTTGAATTGGCACTTTTCTATACTACTAGTTGCTTCACTCAGACCTTCTGTACTGAAGCAGAAATACAGATACTAGTGTTAAAAAGTACTCCAGTAAAAGCTGAAGTACTAATTCAACGTCTTTGCTAGAGTAAAGGGGAAAAAGTACAGGCTCTCCCCTCCCCTCAAATGTGTCGCACCGGAAGAAATTAGCCTGTTTTGAATATGAAAGTAGAAAGTAGAGATATTTGTGTAAAAATGTAGGGAGTAAAAGGAAAATGTTGTCAGAAAAATAAATACTCAAGTAAAGTACAGATACCTGAAAAATTTTAGCTAAGTACAGTAACAAAGTATTTGTACTTGATTACTTCCCACCTCTGTTAAAGATACTATTGTAGGCTACTGATACATGGCGCTGGCTTATTATTTTTTATGCTCTTTATTTTAGTCTTTCATTTGTTAATTTGCTATTTGTCTTCACAGTTTTCAATTTTGTCGTACTTGTAGCCAGTTGTATTTGCCCAGATTTATTTTTCTGCCAGAATGAGAGCTGTTTGTTTGTCTTCTCCATGACTGAGCATGGGTAAAGAAAGAACCAATTAAGTTTTGGGATGGATATGAATTTCTTTGTTTATAATTGCAAAACAGGGCACACGCATTGGAGGAGAATGTGTTTTCCAAAAACCCTTCTTGTTTTGTTAAGTTTCCATCTGTTTGATGTTTTGGATTTTTTTCCCTTGATTAACTTAGTTTCATTATGTGTAAAGCATATTGAAAAAGTACATAGAAAATAACTGCATGTATGTACTTGTGGTTGCCAAGCTACAAACAGACTTTTGTTATTTGGAGAATACTTTAGGGATTGTTTTTCTATTTCTTTTGACTTGATTGATGTATTTTGGTTTGATGATGAGTTTTCTCTAAAATGACAATGAGAATGACATGGCAGTGGATGATCCAGTAGAACATTCATCCCAGATAAATGGTAATACTACATGCAGAAATAATTTGCTGTGGACAGGTACATAGCCTCTAGAGATAAATAGTGTTTACAAGTCATTAGATATACCCTTACAACAGATTTATATTAATGGCAAGTTGCCGACTGCAGGACTTCTTCAAACACACACAGTGGGATGCCTTCTACAATGAAGATCTGGCAACATTCACAGATACGGTACTGTCTTACATCAAATACTGTATTGGGAGTGTCACTGTGGAAAAGCGCATCCAGGTGTTCCCGAACCAGAAACCCTGGATGAGGAGCCAGGTCCGTATGCTCCTCCGGGCCCGTGATACAGCCTTCAGGTCAGGTGACAGGACATTGTACAGCACTGCTCGAGCCAACCTGAGGAGGGACATCAGAAGTGCCAAAGCAGAATACAAGAGGAGAATAGAGGAACATCTTAACGACCCCAGACTCAGATGCGGGGCTAGCAGAGGAGCTGAACAGCTTTTTTGACGCTTTGGGTCTCAAACACAGCACTCAGCCACACCACTCCAACGACCAACGAAACTCCAACAAAACTGGGAGAATGGTGTGCATTAAACAACTTGGCAATTAACATCACCAAGACCAAGGAACTCATCCTGGACTTCAGGCGGAACAGAACTGCTCTTGCACCCCTGCACATCAACAGTGAATGTGTAGAGCGAGTGAAATCCTTCAACTTTTTTGGCGTCCACATCTCTGCAGACCTCTCCTGGTCAGTCAACAGCACTAGTCAAGAAGGCCCAGCAGCGGCTACACTTCCTAAGGGTACTCAGGAAGGAGCAACTAAACACCTCGCTGCTGGTAACCTTCTACAGATCCACCATCGAGAGCCTGCTGACCTATGCAGTAACAGTGTGGCACGCTAGCTGCACGGAGGCAGACAGGAAGAGACTGCAGAGGTTGGCAAACACAGCACAAAAAATCATCGGCTGCGCCCTGCCTTCTTTGTCTGCCATCTATAACTCTCGTTGTCTCAGCAGGGCCAGAAACATCTTGAAGGACATTACCCACCCCTGCTACCATCTTTTTAAACGATTGCCCTCTGGCAGGTGCTTCAGATCCATACGGACCAGAACAAACAGACTCAGGGATAGCTTCTTCCCTAAAGCTATCACCATACTCAACTCAAACTTGTACTTGTATTTT
>VOQK01042356.1:18653-46939 GCA_015052645.1 Benitochromis conjunctus | reverse complement strand
ATAAGTATTCAATCTACCTCTATAATTAATTTGAAAAGAAGAAAAATATTTAGGTATTTTTCTCCCTTCTTTATAGTTAAAGGGCAGAGAGAAAATTGTATTTTGAAGGTCAGCCCACAGTTTTCACTGTTTTTGGTCCAGAGCTGCATGATTAATTGGATTTTTAATTATGTTCCCATTTCAGTGATTGTTGTCAGTGCAATGATTGGCTGGAAAAGTCAGCGTACCTACTGTTTTGTTAGCACTGATGAAATTGTTGAGCCCCACACGATTTTTCTGCTGCCAGAAATAACGACATTTGTTTGAGAGATTAAAGGGGATCAAGAACACCAAGTGACCAAGCTCTCAAGGTAATTATTCACCTTTTCACAAAATATATAAACACCACTTCAGTTTTTTTATTTGTGAATATTTATGTCCATCTGGTGGTTTGCTGCATTTGAAATTATACAGACAAAACACCCCAACAAGATTAAAATGTCCACTAAATTAACAGGATGGGGCATTACTTATGGTATATACTCTCTTTATAGCCCATGCACCAGATGAACAACTACGTGAACATTTGCTTCTGCTGTATGCACAGCAGGCTTTAAAAGACACAAGTTCCTCAGTTTGTATGGAAAAAATATTGTACCTTTCACTGAAAAAAGGTACAGTATTTTTCTTTTTTTACTTTTCCCACAATGCAATCACAATTAACAAGCAGAGAGGGGATAATTATATATTCACAAACACTGCGAAACCAAACTTTTAATGTCTTAATAAATCTATAGTTTTTATATATATAGTAATAACCATTTCTCCTGAAAAATCTTTTAGTCACCAAGCAGGAAAAGTGATCTTCTCCTGCTTGGTGACTGGGGGAGCGACAGCGTACTCTCCCCATAATTTGTCTCACTTGGCTGGCTTTGGAAGGCGCCTCTTGTGGTGGCCAAGACTGAATGTCAGCAGTTTGTTTACTTTAGCCCCCGTTTATTGCTGACTCTCTCGACTTAGTGCCAAACGGTGGCCCTTTGCTACATCACTTGCCTGCTGTCTTTGCATAACATATTTCACACATTGGTGTTCCCATTATGATCTGCCAAAGCCCCACTGTTGTCCCATTGAAGAGTTTAAACACACAGACCATTAGGCTTGTCTGTATTTACACAAGCACATTTTGCACATCTACTCACAAACCTTCTGGCCTTGTGTGAGAGAGCAGTCCAGCAACAGAAAGACTGCATATTTGATCTCTGTGACGAGTTCTTATAATTTCACAAAATTCTGTTTTGAGTCGACATTAAAAAAATAAAATAAATGAAAGATGGCAAAGCTTAATTTACCCATGGGTATTGGGTTAATTGTTTAATGATTTATTTATTTTATTTTTAGATTCAGGTTTCATTTTTACTACTCAGCTGATGTGGATCTAGAATGAGTGCTAGGACTGCATGTAATAGTTAATAATGATTTAATTGTTTATTTATTAACAGGCCAAACGTTGCAAAATGCACCCGTGTAACATGCAACTTGTGCCATGTTTCCTTTTTTTTTCTTTTCCAACCAACTTTCCAAAATCCAAATATGTTCACTTTTCACAACACAATACCAAAAATGAAGCTTTAAAGGACAAACCAGAGGTAGATTATTAATATTAATATTAATGCTAATACGAAGATTTAAACATTCACTTGGGTTTGGTAAATACCAAAAGTTATTCCTAGATCAGAAATGTTTGGAAACATGCAAACACACAACATATTTAGATTTCAAAAGTGACACGCAGGAAGCCATACCCCAACAATGCTGTAAAGTACAAGAAAGACAAAATGATGTATGCTAAAAAGTTATATTGCAGTCTGGCATGTGATCATGTGATAAATGGTCAAATTCACTGGCTGTGAGAACAGCGCACTGTGAAACTATGTCCCACAAATCAGCTCCAGAATATATCAATAAACAAATATACAATAATACATTAAATACAAATGAACAGATTCAGTCAGAGACTCTAGGATACAACAGATGTTTTCGTATTGTTGTTTTTTTTTAAATAGTTTTTACAATTGCAGTTATAAAAATGAATGGTATACAATGTTATACATCCAAATGTTACTTCCATCTATAGACTTTATATTGAAGGAGGATTTAGCCACTGCAGCATCATCAGTTGGTTTGTGGGGAGTTGTTTAAAAGCCTTGAGTTCAGCATTTGGCACATGACTAACTTTCAAAACAGACTTCACAAATAAAGACTGCATGTGACTCAGAAACTGAGACCTTTCATTCAGTGGTGATTTGTTACTCAAAGGTAGCAAAGTTGCCCTAAAATATTTGTCACAGAGCATAATGTTCACAAATTCATTGTAAATTTAAAAAGATCTAAAATTAGAACCAGAACCATAAACCCATTATAAAAATGTTATGAAGGTAGATTTTTATATAAATCATTAAATAAACCTGCAGTTAGAGTCATCAGCCCCTGCTGGCCATCAGAAAAGCTGCTGACTTTCAGTCATTCCAAGTCAGAGTGCTTGACTAAACTTCCTTTGTGCTTTGTCAAATGTAAGTAGCTGTTAAATAAAATCTTATTGAAATTACAATTGCTTCTTTCTCATTGAAAACCTCAGAAGGTGTAGAGAAAGTGTATTTGTTTTTCAAGTCGAGATAAAGGTTGCCGTTTGGGTTGAAAAGAGGTTTTGCTACATACGCTTGTTTTTTAGATAGGATCAGTGCTGATTAACATAATCATTTTCAGCTCTTTGGTAAAGCGCTTTGATGCTTCATGATTGAAGAGTTCAATTTCAAGTAGGCTTTGTTTTTGCACAAGAGAGCTGCGCTAGCTTTCATTGAGATGAAGGCTTGTCTTGAACATTAAGAGCAATAATCCATCCTGTTTTGTTTCTTTTTGGTCGAAAATGGTTGTTTTTTCATATCTCACAACAATTAAATCTACAACAAACCTAATAAAGTTTTTAGATACTGTTTTAAACAGTTTAGCACAAAATCACTGAATCAAAACTTATTTAAAAAGTTTGAGTAAATTTAAGAAGGTTTTGCATGGAAAACTGGCACCAAATCCCCAAATTTGGTGCAACACATGAGGTGTAAAAGCCAAATTATGATATAGTGAGCAAAGTTCATCCTCCTTCCTGCCGATTTACAAATCAAATTTTAACCAGACTCATTATGTGAAGATATAAACTATTAAGATAGATGTATGTGCAGTGAAAAATAGGCCCAATAATTAAGGTTAAGATCTGCGCACATTGCATTCACTGTGCTTGTTGCTTGCTAAAGGTTACCTAAAACACCTGTCAGAATGACAAGTCCCCTGCACCAGTTGTATTCCAACATGAGAAAATCAATTAGTAAATCGTGTTAAGTTTCTGTATCTGAATGCCACTCAAGCAAGTGGAGTAGTTTTCCTGCTTAGCTTCAGCCTCATATCTTTAAAATAAAATATCCTGCTTCATAATGCAAATATTGAATTAGCCAATCACTTGTCAGCCAGTCAGTGTGATTCAAGAACGTGGCATGGTTGATGGTGTCAGACAGACTGATCTGAGTATTTCAGAAACTGCTGATCTACTGGGATTTTTTACGGCACAGCCACCCCTAGGGTTTACAGAGAATGGTAGCAGTTCTCTGCCTGAAAATGCTTTGCTGATGCCAAAGGTCAGGGAAGAATTGTCAGACTGCTGTGAGATGATAGTAAGCTGATATTAAGGCAAAAGTAACTCAAATAACCACTCTTGACAAATCTTCAAGTAATGGTCTGCAGTGACAGAAGCAGGGTGCCATTCCTGTCAGTTTAGAACGGCAAACCGATGCTACAATTTGTGCAGGCTCACCAAAATTGGACCTTAGAAAACTGGAAAAACATTGTCTGAGTCTTAATATATGCTGCAACATAAAGTGGTCAGAAGTTTTAAGCAGCATAAAGCATCCTGGATCCATTCTGCCTTGTATCAGCTGTTCAGGCTCAGTTTATTCTGATATGTGATTATGTTGTTATCAGAACTTGTAGCACTGGGGGGAAAAAATCTGGCAAATAAAGAGGGAAGTGGAGAGGAGGCGAGTGCTCTAAATGTGAGAGGTACTTCAAAGTTTTCTGGTTTGCTGGAGTTGAGCAAGTTTGCCTCATAATACAGTCACGAGGAAAGGGGTGAGGATTGTGGTGCACATTTTTTTCTTTTTTAGAGAGCTGTAATTTGTTTGAAATGCAACATAAACACTTGAACAACTGCAAATTTAATATGAGCAGTGATCACTATCGTGTCTCAACAGATTAAGAGAAGTGTCTTCCACAGAAAAATAAATATATAAAGAGAGAGCAAAGCAGTCCAGTACTGGACTCACTGTCCGACTGAAAGGGAATCTCTGGGAAGTACAGAACAGAAAGACAACAGCATGACCAAGAAATGATTAGGCCAAAAGGATAAAAAAAAAAGTGTGAATTTTAAAGTGAACTGAGGTCAAACCTTCAAACTACATTATAGTGCTGAGGTTAATCCCTAAGGGGGAATAAAGTCTTACAGAGTGCATGTAAATTTTACCATTTTAAATTGCCTCCTGTTGATTTGATCCAGACTCCCTCTTCTGCTGTTGTCTCCCCCTTCACTGAATAACTCACATTCCCCAGTCGCTGCATTGCCTCGTATTATGTAGCATGAGCACAAGCGAAGGCCTGGCAGTGCATGAATAGGGTCAGTTAGATTTCAAACCTCTCCCGATGAAAAGAGCCTTGGCTGCGGTTGGAGACACTGGAGCTGCTCCCGGCAGCTCCACAAAGACTAGCTTTCAAAAAAGAAATGAGATGAGGGAAGGGTTAGAGGGCTTTTTTTTCTTTTTACCTCATCTTCCATACAACCCAAATGAAGGCTTGTTGGAGAGTAAGAGAAAGAGTGGTTGGCAGACATGAAGTGTTAGTGCCAGAAAGAGGCACAAAGAGGAAGAGAAGATAGGTATATTGCTGTAAGAGGAAAGAAAGGAAGTGAAGAAAGGTAATCACAGGAAAGAGACAGTAGTACCAGTAATAGCTATTTTAAAAAATGAAGTTTTAAAGAGATACACAGGCACACATTTGCCATTTTCCAAATGAGTATGAATACTGAGACTGATGTGTGAGCAATCACAACCACCAAAGCCATGCTGGTGCCATTTAATTTATACTTTTTGTTTTTTTTACAAATGTGAAAATCTCTACTATAATGACAAACTGAGAGTACCCTGGTTTTCTCAAACCACAGTAGAGCCCGACGCCTGGAGGTCTTCATCAGCCCCTCTCTGTGGTTATTTCTGCTCACCTGTTATTAACTGTAGATTCAGGACAGAAGCTAGACTCAAAATAAGCCAAACTTCCAACAGCACAGATGCTTTGAAGGGATTGTTAATACATATTATTAGTGCACATATGCATGTTTCATTTGTTTTATTCGAGTCTTGCACAGCTACAACTATGAAGAAGATGTGAAAATAGTTGGCTGAGGTTAGGGAAACATGACCTTTGGAATAATACAATATAAAAGATGTAAAACCGCATTTTACATCTAACCACACATCACACAGCATCAGAGTTCTGCAGAAATAGAAGTAAAAAAGATTAACGTGTCCACTTTGATCAGGGGCTATGTTTTATTTTTTGTGGAAGCACGTGGATCAATCTTAATCCTAAAACATATTCTTAGCCAAGCTTTTTTCCCCCTCAATTTAGGTAAAGACTTTAAAGTTTCAACAATGCCACGCAAAAGGTATAGGTTTTCAGAATTGTCGTGGAAGAATTTCACTGGCCCACACAAAACCCTGACCTCAACCACATGTAGCAACTTGGGATGAACTGGAATACCGACTGCATGCAAGGCCTTATCTCCTGTCATCAGAGACCAGCTTCACCAGTGCTCTTGTGGTGAAATGGTAGGAAATCCCAGCAAACAGTTCCCAAAATCCAACTGAAAGCCTTTCCAAGCCGAGAGGCTCTTAATGCTGAATATTACTGTAATGACCATGATTTTGGAATTGGATGGCAAGTAAGTACTTCTAGGCTCATTGTGTAAATGAAAAGCAGTTGAAGACAGATTACTTTTAAAGAGAAACCAAGAATAGCAAAGACATGAAGGGGAAGGAAGAAAAAGACAGGCAGTCACAAATATGTGAGATGATGAGAGTGCCAAAGTGACTCCAAAAGATGGGAAAAGGTATTTCAAAAAAGGAAAAAGATGGGGAAGATTCAAAGAGAAAGGGGGGAAAAAGTCTACAGACATGGGAGATGAGAAGAGGGAAACAGACAGAGAAAGTAAGTGGTGTATAGAGAGGGAAAAGGGGGCTCTAAAAAAGATGGAGAGATGGGATGGGAAAAAGGTGATGTGGTAAATGGAGCAGGAGACATAGAAGTGTAGAGAGAGAGAGACTTGACAATAGCAAGTAAAAGGAAGGGAACAGAGTATGAAGGGGGAGAAGGGCTGACGACATGTAAAAGGAAAGTAGAGAGAGAGAGAGAGAGGTCGGTACGAACTAAATAAGAGGGCTGAGTGAGCGAGTGAGAGGAGAGGCTTCGCTGCATGTCTGAGAAACCCTGCTGTAAAATGCCAGCTCACACAAAAGAACAGGTGTTTGGCGGTTTAAGGTTTCAGGCAGAGGGAACTGATGGGATAACAGGGATGTTGACATTCACAGACGACAAAAGAGGCCCTGTTCATGGACGTTGTTGTTTTAAGGGGGGAAAAATGCATAAAAGATGAAGGCATTATGAGCTATATGATGATGACAGCTATGAAATGTTATTCACTGGGTATCTTGCGGTAGATCTTTATTACAATCTGACAAATCCTGACATACAGGGGTCTTATATAAACATGCAGGGAGCACAAAAAGACTAATTTGTGTCACGTGTAGGAACTGTGACTTAATACATTTGCTTCTGAGGCCTCAAGTTCAAAACTGTAGTTTCTGGATTGACATTAAGCTGTCTTTAAAAGGTATTGCTTTCTTTCTAGGTGATAGCTGAATAATCTTGGATCTAAAGGGAAATTCAATACCTTGAATGTACAACCCCCGAGAGGGACAAATTACTATTTTAAGTGTCACATGTTGACAGGTAAGGGGCCCGGCCTTCACAGCTCATTTATTGCAGCTCGTTGTCAAATGTTATTGTCCATTTGCAAGCCAAGGCCACTGCATGCTCTGGCCTCTACTCCTGATGTGCATGGTAATGGCTGTTTGCAGATTTCTTTCCTTATGATTATGATAATACTGGTACAGTATAATAAATCAGAGGGTGGAGTTAAGTGCTTCACTTGATGGGACAATAGCATTGATTTTAAGCGTTCAACACTATTAGTCACAAGCTCTCGTTCTGCTTTTAACTTTTGCAAACTCACCACAGCTTCCATTACAGAGTTGAATGTCAACCTCATCAATAATAAAATATACATCCATATATACATCCATCCATTAATGAAGAGGATGGACTAGAGCGTGATTTTTCTCAATAATGTCAAGTTCGGATTTGATCTTTTGCTTCATAGCTTTATGTTTGTCTCCATCTGTTCGCAGTGGCCTGAAACTGAGCTTAATGTCATTGCAGGTAATGAAATATATCATGGCATAGCACTGCCAATTTTAAAGTTAAGACAAGACTGAAGTTGCTTGTTATCAGAGTAAAGTAAATTATAGTTCTTATTTGTTATGAGTTATGAGTCTTATTTGCTATGAGTTCAATGAATATTGTAATGCTCTGCTTTTTTTCCTCTTATAAATAGGATTTTGGAAAATTACCAGAGTATCGATTGCTTACCCACAGTCTGGTTCCAGTTTCACCAAATATATTTGGACTCTTATATATTTGGACTCTTATCATAGTGGTTATTTTTCACTATTTTATCACATTGTAAAAAGAGAAGATATCCTAAGTCCACTTATTGAATAGACTTGAATAGCTGTTATTAGGTGAGTAGGCATCCTCCTCCATCTTTTTTCAACACTTATGAGGCTTTTAGCACCTCATTCTGTGGTGACTCGGCTTTCCTGAATGGAAATAATGGGTCGAGTGTTTCCTTTAAAACAGCATCAAAAGTCTGCACGAGGAGGCCACAAGGATGGAAGTGGGTTAAGTCCTGTGACCATTATTGGTGATACGAGTGGATTTAAAAAAAAATGTTTGCAGTTTGACTTGGTTTAAACACTAAATCTACTTGGTTAGGTTTATGAAAAGGATCATACTTTGGGTTCAAATATGCTTTTTTGTATGTATGTATGTTACAGTGTTTATTGACATTTGTTGCCAGTAATTCTACTTCTTCACTAAACAGCATGCTTTCTGTTTATCGGTGATTAACACAGATCATAACTTCCTAGTGAGCCTCCTGGCCTGTTGTGCACACTACTTACTTGCCAAATCTGATGGACTGATTGATTATACCTGATAATGGCCATTATTAGCATCAATAGGCTAAAAAACATCCAAATCAGTTGGTCAGCATGTAAAGAATACCACCCAATAATGTACTGACCTCAAAATTAAGAAATCAACAATGCTGAAAGCCCTTCAGACTGTATCTGGCCTTAAAGATACTTTAATTTGGTCTTATTAGAGAAGGCCATGACTTTAGTCCTACTTTTGTAAAAGTAGGCACAGCCTGTTTATTGCATAGGCAGTTCTAACTTCTAACTACCAAATTTCTTGCCCTGGCCTAGATACACATGAAATGTAACAGCCTGGGGCTTTTATTTTATACCATTCTCTCCCTAACCATATTTCAGGCTTATTCTCACAAGGGCAAGATATGTCCCTCCTAGGCACAAAGCAGCAAAGTGGTGTAGATGGAGGGTACCCAGCAGAGTCGACTGTCAGGTGCGACAAATTAATGGCAAATCTAACCCGGCACTGCTGCCAGGCAGACAGGGGTGGCAGCTGTTCGACGAGAGACTTGCTCTCGCTGCTGCGGACATTAATGTGGCATGGAAACTTGTTTCAGGCATCACTGAGACAATGTTTACGAGCTTTGATTTCTCCTGAAAGGTGAAGCGTGGATAGAAGGGGGAGCAGAGACCAGCTGTCAGTGAAGCCCGGTGGATTTGACTCAGCAAAGAGGCTCTGTTGTTAATGATTGCGCTAAACAATGGGTTTCACAACAGAGAATGTGAAAATCCATGGCTGCAACATGTAGTCTACAGTCAAAAATACCTTCGTTGAGAGCTTGTTTTAGAAGGATAATTGTTTCACCTGTTTTCCGAGGTGAAGATCTCAACTGCACATGTTCAAGCTGTCAGGCTTTTCAGACTTTCGTTTGCATAAAACACCTTTGTTCCGTTAGGGTTTTCCCCTAGTTCTACCAGTCTTGTCCCAGTCCTCTCAGATGTTCATTAACCCCACCTCAGTTTACAGAGACAAACCACCGAAACAGCGAGCGCTGTCGTCATAAGTTCACTGAGTTTGAAATCGTACCCAGGGCGCCCACCCCTTTTCTCTTTCTCTGCGCCACTGCCACTGAAATGTGTTTGTCTGATTGCTTCTGAAAGCCTGCACTGACCTGAAAACAACTTCCAAAATTATAAATAACCCCTCCACCCCTCCTTTAATCCAACAGATCAATGATGGGAAAGTGGCCCCCTCGTTCACACATCCAATCAAAGTCTTTAGAAAGATCAAAGGTGTCTCTGGACACTAATGCAAATCTCTAAAGATTAACACCGGATGAAACCACTGTGGAATTTTCAGCAACTCCGATTTAAACCCTAAAAACCACTGACAAGAAAAAGAGAAGTCAATAGCAGCAACAGAGCTTGACTTGAAATGATCGGCCTATCCAGCACTAAACTAAACAGCCACAACCCCTTTACTTAATGTTGTTTCATGTATCAAAGGCACTCAGCTGCGCTTTCATTCTCCGTTTCCATTCACTTTCTCATCATCTGTATTCTAACAACACTAGCCTTTATAGACCACATTACAAGTATAACTTGGCTTACTGTAGGTTTTTTCCCTCTGTACTTCAGTCAATTCAGTGCTGCTGGTGTCAATTCAATACTTTTCCATGAATAATTAAGAGCAAAACCACGGCCCATAATGAGGTGCACCTGGTCAACATTGATTTCCAGATAACGATAACTGATTGCAAATTATATTTTCAATTCTCTAATATTGCAGCAGTAATATTTTAAAACCGTAATGTTATAGTTTCACAGTTTGATAAGTACTCTTTGCGCTTTCTTACCAATATTCAGATCATGTATTTATGACAAACATAGTTATGGTGAGCAGTTAGCATAGCTTTCTGTAAGAGTATATTTCAAAGTATAAAAACAACAAAAATTTTATATTTTATGTGTATTGTGTGACAAAAAATTGGCACACAATACACAGGCAAGAGGCAGTCCACCACGCCACACCAAGAAAGCCGAAAATGGTTTTTACACTGACGTTTTTGTACAGATTCAGGAAGGGAAAAGAAAATTCTGATTAAGATTGACCTGTTGTGGCAGGTGGATGCTGGACAGCCAGGCTAGATGTTTCCCACCATGTTAGTCTGTGGATGTAAGAGCTGGATAAATCTGTGGAAAAGCAAGAGCATTTACCAAAATCTATGTTGAAATATTTCTCTTGTTGGTGAAAGAAGGAAACACAAAGTTCTTTCTACTCTTTCCTCATTGTTTATCTAGTTTGGGGCTCTTTTTCTTTTGTCCTCCTTTTTACAGGTGAATCTCAATCCATTCAAACAACAGCAGGATGTAACCTAGCTATATTTGGAAACACAAATCCTCCACAAATGGATTTCCGGATTGCAGGATTTTACTTTCAACAAGTTATAGCTCTTATGCAGCACTCTGCGCACTGCTGATTGATTTCTTTTAAGCATCCTTTCAGACGACATTGTGCTACATAAAATACTGGATCTTAACACTGCATACGTGTAAGTGCATTTGCTTGTACACGTGACGCTTGGTAAATGCAGCAGTGATTCCCCTGCAGTGTCCTGACCAGTGCAGTTTCCAAAGGGCTTGGACAAGAGAGCTGTGCACTCACTCATCCGTTAAGTGAACACCCAATCGCAGGTCTGAACTGGTGCACCAGCTAAGTTACAAGTTGTGACAAGCTCAGATGGCTCCCTGACTCTCAGGCCACGGTATTTATTAAAGTCTATTCAGCTCTGTGTCTTGCAAAAATAAACAGAGTGCCAGGCTGCTGGAGAAAGTGCTGACTGTGAGCATACTTTATCCAGGTTGGAACAGAATGGGGCTGAGCCTTATAGCCCCTAGGATACTGACCCTGCGGGGGTAAAAGTGAAGCACTACTGACTCTGCAGACTGAGCCTTGCAATCCAAGTACGTGAACAGACCTTCTCCTTTCCACTTGACTTCAGGTGCAGTCATTTGCAGAATAAAATGGCTATGCTGCTGAGGAGAGAGCGCGCATAAGGGAATGTGGGGGGGTGGAAGAGGGAGTGAAAGGGAGAAAGATTATGTGGTAGAAACGGAGAACAAGTTGAAGAGCACTGTGCTCTCCTGCCAAAGAGGGTAATGATAAGAGGAGCTGTTACTGAGCAGTTCAATGACATGCTAAATGTCAAAGGTGAAGTAAAAATCTCTTGTTAAGCTTGTGGCTCGCCTTTTTAAGCGCAGCAGTGTAATGATGTGAACTCTTGCATCAGACCTCACTGCTACTGCTTGTACACTCCCATGCCTCATATAAATCCAAGAGGGAATATTGACTGCCAAGAAGAGAGCCTGATCTCTTTGAAAACAAACAGCAAGTCCCTTTAGCTTTAAAGTTCAAGTTGAAAGAGCTTCAAGACAGCAACAGCGGCAGATATTTACAAGATTAAACCAAACCAAGGTGTTCTCCGGGCCTTCACATCACGCTACCTAAATCGATTCCTTGGCAAAAAAATCAAAAAAATACAAGGTACAGTGTTAAAAGGTCATAGTTTCTGCTTTCACCACAAAGACATTTTCAACATGTTTTCCTCCATGTCTAAGCTCACGCGCTGGTGTATAACCCATAAAGCTGCTGGAAGTATCCCATAACGATTGAAGTACAACCATTAAATGCATTTTTTTTTTACAACTAACCCATTCACGTGTTGGATGTGTATTTTTAAATTTGCCAATCATACTGAGATGTTATCCCCACTGAGAGTTATTCCTTTAGCTTTATGCAGTGTTTCAGCCTTTCTTAGTTTTGGGCTTTTGGTTGTATAACCAGTAACTTTCAATCTGTGTTTCCAACCACAGTAGACAGTTGTTTCCAGAGAAACTGCTCTGAAAAGCCCATTGTATGCTACCTGTCCTGCATAAAACAGCAGACTGACATTAGCAACTAGCATTCAGCAGTTAAAGGACCAGTTTATAGCAATACAAGAGTTTATACTATTGTACTGTAATATCAGTGTGAGCAACATTTTGAAAATATACATTTTATAAATGATAATTAATACCATATGCCAGTGATTAGCTGGTAAAAATCATTTTAGAGAAAAAGTACAGTATTTTTTAAAGTAGTCTTGCCATGTATACATTCTCAAGTCAGCAGAGAGTCATTGCATAACCCTACACTCTGTAAGTTACCAAGCAGAGCAAATATTGAAGCAAATATTAAGAATGAATGGTTAATTATGACTTTAAACACTGGTTACAAAGTATGCATTACACAGTATGTAAAGGGCTTAACAAGCTTGCAAAAACATTAAATATTAACACTTTCTTCTTATCGTTCTTTAAAAAGAATAAATGCTCTTTCAAAACAAACAAATAATGACACTATGGATATCATTTTAACGAGAATGTTTTTGCTGGTTATGACTGACACATTTAATGTCACCTTCTTTGTCTTTACCTGTCAAAAACTGTGAAAATCCATCTTTCTCTGTCCACTGAAAATTTTCAGTATAGGTCAAAGTATGCCTGTGGCTGCTGCTTGGAGCAGACATTTCTGCTACATCTGCTTTGTTGTGTTCATTGTGACATGTGGTACTTCATGCTTGGCATCCGGTGTTTGGGTCTGTGGCAAACACCAAACTGATGTACGCATTTCTTTACTCGCTTCACTGGCTGTTTTCCCTCGTCTGGGCAGCTTTACCCAGAAAACATCTGCCTAACCCCCCCCTCCATGAAAAAAACAAACAAAAACTGAATGGCAGCCAGCAAATGTGCAGCTTTGTTTGCACAAGTATCTTAAGATTCACTGTTGCTGGTTCAGAAAAACAAAAACAAAAAAAGCTGGGTTGTTGATGCCATCTTGGAAAATACTCTAATTATTTTAAATTAAATTGCCTAAATTAAATTGATACTGAGATATTGTGCAAAACTCATCAAATTCACCAGATTTATTGTCCTTTTAAAAAGTTATTTGTTTTGCTGCAAGGCTAGATACTGAGGATTAAAGGCAGCGAACAATCATTTACATTATGGATTAATCAAGGAATTTAGATTGTTAGTAAAGTAACTATCACATTTCAGGAAACTAAAAAAAACTGGACTGAGGGGAGGACGGAAGCTGCAGAGTAAGTCTTATTGCACAGTATGTGGGTGGGAGGCCCGAAGGGAAGAGGATTTACACGATGGAAACAGAATCATCGGAATTCAATTTCAAGATCAGAAGGTTATGACCCCACTTTTAGGCAGAGCCTCAGGAGAAGGGGTTAGAAATTGGCTGCCCACACCCGACTCCCACCAGTTCTCTTCCAGATGCACATGCACATCCACACTCACTAACACATGTGTGTGTACACAACATCCTGTGCTATCTGAGGAGTGTTAATCACTTCCTGAGACCTTGGGCTGAAGGCCTGTCAGGGCCAGGATAGTGTTCAAGAATTCAAACCACATCTCAGTTTCTTCGGTGTCCATTAGCATTTGTTTCTTAAAAGAGAGAAAGAATAGCAGACATTAAGTGTCAAGCCTTGACTCCCTTTTCTGTGTTTAATACAACAAGCTCTCTTTCACGTTTAATGTTTTGTTTTCAAAGGTACCTGGAAACAGGCAGAAGATAACAGCGGTGAGAGAATGAGGAAAGTACAGATAGGGAGTTAAATGACCCGACTAAGCTCAATGCCTCACTGTATTTCTGTATTGTGTTGTCTTCTTTTTCACTCACACTTTCATCCGCTCCCCAGTGGCCTCCTCGACTCAAGTTGTGAATACTGATTCAGGCTGTGTGGGCATGATGGGAAATGTCAATTGCTGAAAACTGGAGATTCTCCTTGTGGCGGCTGAGGCCAACCTTCTGCAGAGTTCACTATGTGCACTGCCCTCAAGAGGTTCAGGGTGACTCTGCAAAGCATTGGTAGCCACAATAACAAAGGTTACAAACTGTGTGGTGAAAAATGTAATATTAACGTATGTTAATTATTCAATAGTGGAATTGATTTGATTTTTTTCTTCACACAAGAGTAAAAAAAATAAGCGTTTAAAACTTTTTTTGTTGTATTCAGTTGCTGTTGGCTAAACTAGGCAGGTGTGGCCCACAAGTTCAGGTCATCCACTATCGTAGGTTTTGCAGTTTTATCACCAGCTTCTGCTGGTCAGCATATCCTGGGCCATTTGTATTCATATATATAAAAAGCTCCATAAATGCAGCTATTAAAAATTTAAGGTACACAGTAAAGCTGATGTGGATCCTGCAGGATTGATCACAAAATGCGGTATGGTTTCATATATGTGAATACACTGATACATTTGAACTCATCTGTTTATGTCAGAAACAAATCACAGCATCAATCATTGGCTGAAATAATGAAAAATAGCATAAAGACTGACATGCATACAAAGTTACTATTTGCCAGCTGTCAGTGCTGATTGCTTTGATCATCATTATCAAAACCAACTCTTTTCGCGCTTAAATCTAACAAAACATTAACCATAGTGGCAGATGAAATTTAGTTACGATTTCAGATGACATTGACAGAAAACGCCATCTTTGGCTGTGAGGCATTAGATCCAAGAACAACAGTCTGTGATATAATTTCGATGCTGTCAGTTGCTTGAATGGCATTCATCAGTCATTATCAGTCTTCTACCTTATAGCTGGTGCAGTGAATTGTTACTGGGATCAGTGATAAGCAGAGTAATAAAAGATTATGTAGGATACATCTAGCAGTCAGGTAATGAAGTGCATGCAAAACCTTGGGTGGTAAATGTAGTAGTAAGCAAGCAAAACGAAGCAGTGTAGAAAACAAATGTGCATTTAAATTATTAAAATAAAAAACATTTAATTGATTCGGTTGTGTCAAGACACAGCCGGGGGAAATGAAATGAAATGAAGCACGGGTGAAATTAATTAAGATAAAGTCAAACTAAATGCAAAACACAAAAGACAAATGTTTGTCAAAATAAAACAGGAAATAAGAAACGATTATGGAAACACAGGAAAGCAGACACAAGAACTACAGAGTAAATAACACTGATGGATCACACGTGGGAACATTAAGGGAACTCTAACTGCTAACAAAGAATACACCAGAACAGAAGAGAAGGAGGACAAGAACATTCATGAAAAAACATCAAATCTGACTTACAAAAACCCCCCAGAAAAAAACACAACGCTAATGCCTCTTTTCCACTAGCACCCATGGTACCAGGTACTATTTGCTCAGCTGGGGTTCCAAGCGAGCTAAGTCAATCTGAAAATGTGACATCAACAGCCTGCATGCCACCGACAGACCAGTCAATGACGTGACTTGATGAGTCATGAGAGCTGCTCCTTCATAAAAATATATATTTTTTAACCTGGCAATGAGGGAAATGCACAAAATCAAAACTGTCTTCCCAGAGTCTGTCAAACAGCCATAGTCCAAGCAGCAGGTATACCATCGGCTTGACCACCTCCATTGTTGTGTGTTGCATTACTATTGCATATTAATGACATCACAGGACTGTCAGCTACGTTGCTAAAACACCACTCACATTAAGGTGGTACTCACTGTAATGGAAAACAACCAAAACCAAGTAGTGAAGTCGTGCCGAGCCGAGCAGAATAGAGGCTTCAGAAACTAAAAAGCCAGACAATAAATACAACTCCTAAATTTGAAAAATTAATAAAACTCCAGGTCCAAAGTTGAGCATCATGACATTTAGCTCAGTAGACTAAGAAATGTAGTCCAGGCTTGGGGAGTTTGAGGCCCTGTAGAAGTTTGTTATCGTTTTGAGAATTGACAATTGTTTTGTTCTATTTTATAAAAATTGATAAAATAATAACATAAAGCACACTGCTTTGTAGTCCCAGGCAAAAGTGAAGAAGAAAGTCCAGCAAATGGAGAGGTTGCATCTCCAGTGTCAGCACAGCTTTCATTTTAGAACCATTTTGCTGTTTTGATGTCAAGATAAGCTGGTCAGCTGATTGTTATTCAAATGTTTTTTGAGTGCTTTTAGGCAGAAGACACTATCCACTGGTGATATTTAGGAAAACAGATAGCGAGCATTCAGTAAACTAATAACATCCAAAATGGGTGCATAAGATATTGCATATTATGTAAATGAGCTTTGAGAGCTTCATAAATGCACTTTAAAGATATTCACGTGATTTTTTTGCCCTTTTTTTCTGTTTTACACCTTTAACATTAATTTGCACATAGCCAGTGGATCAACACGATCTATTTGGTCATATCTGACATTGTCATGTCAAGAAACTGTTAGCGATAAGAGCAGAAATAAAAGAAAGTAATGGAAAGACTGTCAAAAAACAACATAAAGAAGTAACAGAGGACCTTTAAAGTAGGACTTTCTTTATCCATTTTCAAATGCAAGTCTTTACATACAGTGCAGTAAACAATAAAGGCCACAGTATGACTAAATTTAGAGTAATTGGAAAAGAGGAAGCAAATCAGTCACAGTATCCTTTATCAACCAGTAACATAAAGTGCTTTAGCAAAACCACAAGCAAAAAAAGAGCAAATGGATTTCATTGGGAAATTCCAAACATGAGCATGTCACTGGCTGTATAGACTCTGGAGAAACTGAGGCTTATTCATTCATAAATCTTGAAAGGAAAGCATGCACACACAGCATATGGAAGTGTTTTTCCTGCACCAGGTCCATGTGGTAGCATTAGTATCCACAGCAGCATGACAGGGAGAAGCGTTAGGTTCTGGGTCTCTGTGCTCAACAGAAATGATTTTTTAGGCACTGGTATCTGATGGAGGGGAAAGGAACCCTGCGCCACAGTTATCTCAAGAGCCCCTCCACATATGGAGGCAATTACATCAAATGGTGTTCTCCTGCAATTCCCCCAGTCAAAAAGGAATCACTGAAATTCTTATCCATGTCTCTTTCTTTCATCTGTTCTTCTGCTATTAGCTGAAGCATGCAGCAGTGCACCGTCCTCGTGTCTGTGGAGCGTCATCTCGATCATTATTTCTTTTTCTGCAGCAGTGCCCAGATCATGATTAGATACTGTCAAGGTCTTATTTCAGATTTCAAGACAAAAATGCCCATGTGGTGAAGTTTATCTGGCAGGCAATGACTTTCATATACCTTTCTGTGCCACTGCAGAATTCATTATCATGCCCTGTCTGTTTAAAGGTTTATTATTCATATCTAGCCTTGACAAGTAATCTGCTCATTTTTTGTTGGTTTAATTTATTTCAATTTGCATTAAACTGACGAGATTTGATGTTTTATTAGTTGTTCATTGTTCAATCTGGCAACATCCATGGTGCTGAATGTTTATTTCTATGGTTTCTTTCTTTGATTTTTAATCAAAAGATCATATGTCAGTCAAACAGGCAGGATGATATATATGTAAAATATCTTTTTCTTCTTTGACACATAATTCATAAAGTCTGAACCAGAAAGAATTAGTTTAGGAATGACATAAAGGTAAAACTGTGACAATAACCCTGTTAAAACTTCCATCCATCCATCCATTCGCTTCCGCTTATCCTTTTCAGGGTCGCGGGGGGCGCTGGAGCCTATCCCAGCTGTCTTAGGGCGAGAGGCGGGGTACACCCTGGACAGGTCGCCAGTCTGTCGCATTGCTAACACACATAGACAGACAACCATTCACACTCACAGTCACTCCCGCATTCACACCTATGGGCAATTTAGAGTTTCCAAATAACCTATCCCCTCAAAGTTAAAACTTATCATATGTCTGTGAAGGTTCTCAGTCATCCAAATCCAAATTTAATCCAGTCATTAAAACTTATCAGAATTAATCAGAATAAAGACCAAGCAGAGATCCAACAACAAACATAAAGAGCCAGGGAGTTGTAACAGTAAAACCTATCACAGTAGCCTAGTAGCATGGATGCAGCATCACTGTGAGGAGTAACTATAATCATATGTCGTGTACTGAGACTGACAGCACAAAAATGTTGACCTAGTATCATGGGAAAATGTGGAATAGACTGCTGGTCCACCGTGTCCATTTCACAGTTTGTCTCTCCAAAAAATGAAATGGACATGCATGTAGAAGTTGCAATACGGGATTATTATATTTAAAGCCACAAAGTTGGTATTAAGCAAAAAACGTATGAAGGGTCTTTAAATGCCGGAAATGATTAAGCTAGACGACTAATATGTATATACGTAAATGTGTTTGTAATAATGTTTGTTAAAATGCTTTCGTGTGATTATTTTCATGTTGGCTTGAAATCAAATTTCCCCCTCTGCTGTTACTGCAGCTTACTGCAACTTCTGCATGCTTTGTTCAAGCGTGAAAGGGACACGTGCATGTCTATGAAATATTTAGTATTACAATTTGCAGTTTTTGTTATTACCAATAAAAAAACACTTACAGTTTAGATTTCAAACTATTGAAGTTTTGCAGACATGTGACCACTAACCTTGTGGTGCTAACTTATTCACTGTTTGGACATTGTGAAAATCATTGAGACAATGTAGTAGTGAATATGGCCCCCGATCACAGAAGCTCAGAGACTGGACTGCAACTATCTGGAAACCACTGGTCACGAGGGAAAAATGAGTAGCCCCCAACAAGCTGTGAGTGGCTGTTGGATGCTGATGGTAGTCACTGGAAAACTAATTTTCATGTAGGCCCACAGGTAGGCCAGTGACCCCTTGACAACCACCTGCCGCCAGGTTATCAGTGTACATGTTATAATTATGGTTTATGTCTCTTTTCACTCTATATGTAGCTAACCTTTTTAGGAAGCGTGTTATTCATCCTGCGTGGACTTCTTGGGACAAAAAGAAAATTCATGTAGTGTGTGTCATGAAATTGTCAGTGTACATGGTTTCACATTAGTTTAAAAATGTGGGTTAGGGTTAGTTAGGTTGGGTTTAGTTTAGGTCTCCAGGACATGTGCTCTGAAGTGAAGGAAGCACAACTACATTTACATGTGTCCTGATATGTCTGTAATTATATACAGCTTTATTCAGACATACATTATTATTATTATTATTATTATTATTTCTATTGTACTGTGTATAATACTTTTTATAATTAATTTGTGCCTGCATCTCCAAGTTAAGGGTGTTTTCAAGCACAATTCAACTTTCTTTTCCTTTATCCTCACGTGTGCAGTTACATATGTAATAATGTGATAAATAATGTAATCCTAGTGAATGAAAGAAAAACTATCACTCATTTCAAGAAGGCTGTGCTCTAAAATGAAAGCTGTGTTTCAGAGCCACCACCGTCGTTATCATCAGAAGGAAATTCTGATGGGATTGAAAATAAAATGGATTCATGACTTCATCCTCGCTGCACGGTGACCTTGTGACTTCCTTGAAAAGTGATTGAGAAAGAACATAATACATGTGATTGAAATAATAGAGGCGCAAGAGTCACATTCAGGGATCCAGCGGTAAGTCTTTCCTCTCATCACATTGCTCGTGCTGTATATAAAGACAAAGAAACCATCTTAGTCACACACAGGTTAGCAGATAATTTAAGTGCATTTCACAGCAGCTTAGCAGAGGTTCAGAGAAATGCATGTCAACTTTGAGTACGAAAAGACCTCAAATGGTTTATGACAAACGTTTTCAAATTGTATCTTTTTTAAAAGTATGAAAATAATGAAATGTATGGGTTTTAAAAGGCAACAATGCTAAATGAATGTTAAAATGAACAAAATGTAAAAAAGTGGTCAATTTATAGTCTGCAGTTTGACGTTTCTTCATTTCTTATTGTACTTTTTTATATGTAACTTTATTGTTAGTATTAAACAATCGTGCATATTTAATGTGAAAACCGCTCAGGTATAATAATAATATTCTTAAATATTATTCTTATAAATCCTGCTTAGTGACACAAGTTTATGTTAGAAACAGGTTGGTGAAGAAAGTACAGAAAAATAAGTTACCCGTATGGACAATACTTTCTTTCTAAAGGTATAGATGAAGAGAAGAAGAGTGTCTGTCCTGTCCTCTGTGTTGTGCGTGTTAGCCGTGTCTCTGTTTGTGTTTGTGTGTGGCTGATGTAGCTCTTTACCTCCTGCCCTTTCAGCTCCTCTACAATCAGTGAGCACACCTCTTGCACATCATGATATTAACATGCTGTGTATCTACCCAGATTCTCCAGGCATTTTATGACATGCTACTATGTTAGGCATGTAAAACATGACACTAAACCCACGATACGGGTAATGCAGGAAAACAGTGATTGTTCTGATTATGTGTAAAATATATTTGTGTATTACAGAAAATGTAAGCAGTAATTCAATGTTTTTCTAGCTGTGCTAGAGCTGTCCCATGCAATACAGAGTACAGTATTTCTCTGTACAATGTAGTAGAGTGGGATATTAAATAGTAAAAAGTATACACAATAGTATTTTGTTAAATCTTCCACCACTGGTAGCAAGGACAAGTTACTATCATGCATTGTATTGGTCTAATCTATGTGGTTTTATTGTACAAAACCTTTAAAGTTGGATAAACTGCATACAATGAATTTAGATGTCACACAAGGACATGTGGAAATCTAGAGCAGTTGAGTTTCACTTCACTGCTCCTACCTGCCTGATGTCACTAAAGCCATACTAAAAGCTGATTTTGCCAAGAACATTTTCAGTTCAATGCAGTGAAGCAAATCTGACCTCAGGTAAGGCAGGGAGTGATTTCAAGATTAATTTTAAGGTTATTTTCGGTCCTGATTTTAAAAATACAACCTGTGCAGCTTCTCTCCATGCTGTCGTGACCATTTTGAGCCACACAAAGCCTGACAACCGCAGTTCCTCTGGACATTAATATTCACTGGTATCTGCCTCAAAGAAAATCCCTTTACAAATCCAGGAATGCATCTCCTGTGGATTTCAGGCTTTTACATTTCACCAGTGTGGATGTCCTCCTGGCTTAACAGCTTGAAAAGTGCATCTTCAGCGCTTCATAGTATGTATTATTCTCCCTTATTTTCCATGCGAAGTCTGTATAGGTTATATACTGTATAATTTATTTTTGTTCCCCAGCTGAGGCAAGGTCAGATCAGTTTGGACAGCATTTCAACAGCAACTAATATAAATATGTATTATTAAGGCAAGCATTTTTGGCTTTTACTGTAAGTGTGTGTCAGTCATGATGGCAGCAGAAAGTGTTTCGTAAGCAAAGAGAGTATAATGATAAGTGTATATCACATCATAAGTTGAGCAGTATGGTCCTTGAGTCGTGTTTTATTATGCATCAGTGGATGTGCTTCTATTTAAGTGTCACTGATGGTTACTTTATATAAATAAATTGATTCCGACTGTGAATTGTTGAAGTAACCTCTTACCCCTACTGCAAATTAGATACTGCAGTCAAGGATGAATAACGGTTGGGGATTTGGTTTCTATGTGATTAAAATTAAGAAATAATTGGATGCATGTTGACTCTAAGGTCAAGCCATTTACAACAGTGAGGGGGGGGGGGTATTTACATTTGGTCTTTGACTCCCTGAAATCAAACACTCACAGACCCTCTGGGTGTTACACCGCCTCAAAACAATCAGCTTAAATCTTTGATGTATAACTCCTTCCTGTTTGGGGAGGAAAAAAAAAAACAAAGGCAATAAAAAATCCTCCCTTCCATTATTATACTTCCCCCATTAAAAAATAAATAAATAAAACAATGAAAAGTGTAAGATCGTGCCCCACTTTGGCTACCCTGCAGGCTACTATTACAAAAAAGAAAAAAACAAATCTCCCATCGATCACTGGGCACACATGTCAAGACTGCCCTAATAAAAATGAGGTGTAAATAATGTAGGGGGCAGATATGGCGAGCAGCACCATTTGCTGTGTGGAGATATAGACAATAAAAACAGCAGCACTGTTTATCTCAATCTCAGCTGTTTCAGTTTTCTGTTTATCTCCGCTCTACCATTTCAGCAAAGTGCCACACTGTGAGGATGAGATGTTGATTTGGGCAAAGCACTTTCAATTATGTGATGTGCTTTTTGGCCAGTGTTACCATATTTGGGTATGGTTGCAATAATCGAAATCATACACCTAGGAACAGGACATAATAAACTGGCAATATTAAAAAGATGGACATGGCCACCATGATGTCACCAATGAGCTGGTGAGCATTTTGAAACCTGAAGTTTAACATTGTGGTTGTCACCATCTTGGTTTTTGTAGTAAAAGTGTGTTTGGAAAACATTTATTTACACTGTATTTTCACTTACACTGTAAGTGTTGCAAAGGGGCAGCGTTCTATCTAAAAGTCAGCAGATGGTGATAGCTGTGGATGCACTTTGTGTACCATCCTTTATACTGTGTGTGGCTCTTAAACAGTCTTTTATTTGCACAACAAGATGCAATTTGTGTGGCAACTGCATTAAATTGGTTTTCAAATATGATTTAGTAGTCCATTTAAGTGACTACCTTTGTCATTAAAATGCCCATACTCCAGTAATAATAATGTTTAATTCATTTTAATCAAACTTGGGGTCGTTTTCCAGCTTTGTGCACGTTGTTTGTTTAGATGTGAACGCCGTAATCACACTCTGATGCAGAGCAAAATAACAAGACCCTGTGGAGGACGTCACCTCTTATTCCAAATGAACTCCAGAGTGGTATGTTTAGCACCAGAACATGATTTGACCCAGCTACTAGGTGTACACTGCATATTCCAGCTGAACGCCTTCCACATTACCAATAAGAAGACTGAATGTGGTTTAAAACGACATATTTTGTTATGAGTTTTCTCTGTGTGAAAATTAAAAGCTACAAATTTACAAACTCTATTGATTCAGAGTAAGCAACAACAACAAAAAACACAAAGTATTTAAAATTTAAACCTATGAGTTATTAAAAACAACCTTCACCTTCCTTCACTCCAGAAATTTAGTTTTTGTCCTGCTGGTCCTGGTATTACATGTAAAATCTGAAAAACCAACATCAGTAGGATTCAGCCTTAAATTTCACTGCGTTCTATTAAATAGTTGCCTATTGAAGTCTTTCAGCCTACAGATAAAAATAAATAAATAGCATACAAAAAGATGTATTTTTCATTACATGCTTTTGATGTTTTGTAGTTCCTGCAAATGTAAGCACTCACTGTATTATTATTTTCCAAGCATTTCAGAAAGGTATGTATTTTCATTAGGAGCTAAAGTCAGTTCGATATGTTTGCACCATTTTCATTGTATAATTTTAACAACGATAATGAGCACTCGTGTACCTGAGATATTAAGGCCACTGCAGCATTATTGGGTTATGTACTGTCTGACCTTTTCAGTTAAAGAAAAGCACACATTCTCAGAAGCCAGCTATTAAGTGTCACATTGTTTCAAAACCGGTGAACCTGGTGATTTGAACGTTGTGATATGCAAAGTAGGTGCTTTGATATATGTCCCACTGTCAAAATTCATATGCTTCAGAAACCTGTCTGCACTGCTCTGCATGAGTGTTTTCTCCCAGTACAATAGAGATGTCACACAGGGACGTGAGGAAAGCCCCATTCTTTAACCCACTGAAAACCACAGAAGGAAGCCCTAACTGATAAAAAGAAAGTGGGTGGGGCAATACCTCCCCTTACTGCAGCTACCGTGAAGTGCACTCTTGTGGGTACATAGCCTACTGCTTGTGACGATAATGAGAGCAGGAAGGAAGGCAATGACTTTGTAAGTGACGAGGACCTGATGTATGAGAGCCCGGTTAATTGGTGCCTGTTTTGAGGTGATGCATATATCGTGCCCTGTTACAGGACATCTGGCTGAGCTCCAGTCGTCTCTGTTCACATGATGCATTTATGACTCACAGCAATTTTCACAGTGAAATGTTTATGATTGTAACTTGGCTTCCTAAGTTCATGTACACAGGGGTCTGTGCTGTCCAGATTCCATGGGTGTTATGTTTTATGTTACAGGAGTTAGGGCAGCATGACATGCTAACAATCATTAATCACAATTTCTCAATTCAGATGAGCTTGGAGTCATGACAACGAAACAAAACAGTTAAATAATCCAGGGAAAAAAATCTTATAAAACATCAGTTATCCGAAAGGTTACTTTTGCTCGTCTTTATTTAATAACTTTATTACTTTCCAAATCCGTTTCAATTTTTCCATGTGCAAGGACATTTTTATAGCTCAGTAACAGTTGTACAGTGAAAACAATATTTTTGGTATTAAAAACAAATAATAGCCTGGAGAAATTTTACATTTCTTACATTATTATTATGAATATTAAAAACATTACAAGACTACTTTCTAAACAGCTTATTACAAACAATAGTTATATTTCTCTTTAGTCACATTGTCAGTTATGAAATAAGATGACAATGTCGACTCACTATATGAACATGGCTTCATTTTCTATTTTAAATAAACAGTCAACTTAAACAAATGCTTTTTCATAATCTAAACAGACCTTTACTATTTTTTGAGGATCTACTATTCTCTTAAATGACTTACTAACCGGTTGGAGGTGGTCCCAAAAACAGGGCAACTCAAATTGGGAGTTACCAATAAGCTAAACTTCTTTTCATTAAAAATTGTTGGAACTTTACACAACTGGCATTGTAAAAGCACGAAATGAAGGTCCTGATCTGAAGCAAACACAGATTCTTAAAAGTTTCAAGAATTTTAAAGCTTTACATTTAAGATCTGAGAAAATATGTTTCACAGGAAAACTTCAGGCATTTGAGAAATGTAGGAAATGGTAGAAGAATAAAGTGTTTGGCTTTAAATCATTAAAGATAATCTTCCCCCATTTCATTTGTTGTTAAACAGGACAAAATAGATGTAGCATGTGAGAATAAAGTCAGATAAGGAGAATGGTACAGTTCTTTAGAGGCTGTGATTTGTTTAATATGCTTAAAATAATTATTTCCTGTCAATCTTCATCTACTCTGCAGTGACATGACAGGTCACTAACAGTACACGCACTAAAAGGCAGCGAGTCTAATCAGTAAAAAACAAATTAAAAATGAGTTTTTAGACTTTTTGCCAAGAATCATACAACAAACTGAAAAGACTCCACCAAACAACCCTCCCGTGCTCTTTTTTTTCCTTGCCAAAAAAATAAATAAAATCAAAGCATCACCAGAGGAGCTGCTTTCTATCATCATTTGGGGTAAAGCGACAGGGTGAAGAGGCCAAAGAAAACTCCCCAGTAACAGCCAGAGGATTGTACGTTCACCTGGCTGAGGATATAACATGTACATTCATAAAGCTAAACTGCTCATGCCTGACTGCCACGACAAGGTGCGCTTTCACACTCACCAGAAAACTCCCTCTGGCGGCTTTCTTTGATGTACTTTAAGGTCATTTTCAAGAAGAGCATAAAAAGTCAGCTGCATTTAGAACTTTTTGCTACTCTTCTAATTGTTTTTGAACACAAAGCATTTTTCTGTACACTTTGCTTTTCTTTGTTTGTTGTAAATGCCCATTTTAATCCTTTTTATAATGTCACACACGGTATATATCATGTCTGTTGTGGGCCTGAGTCCCAGCCTTGGCTTCTCTGTGTGTGGACATCCAGAAGCAACCGGCTTCCTAAATGAATGACCTTGAACTGCGAGTGAAATAAATAAATGAATTGCGACTGGTTAAAAAGTCTAAACTGATTTTGGCACCCATTCCCTTTAAAAGTTATTGGCTTGTAAAATTCTGTAATGATTCCAGAACTCCTGTTGTTTGAATCTGTCCCTGGACAGTCCTACTCTGACCACTTGATCAAGCCTGTCAGAAGTTTCACCACACGCCTCAAACTTGTACAAGGACGAGGTAAAAAAATGTCTCCGTTATGGATCATCACTGGTGATGAGGTCTCCAGGTTGAAACCCAAAAACTGTCATTTTGACACAAGAGACGAGACGCTTGCATCTCAGTGAGATGTTCAAGTGGTAAGAAGAGAACACAGTAACAACACCAGCAGTGCTAGAAGCCACCAAATCATGAACCTGACTTCAACTAAAATTAATTCAAGTGCATTTTTTTATGCGAGAAATAAAAAACTTTTTTTTTTCATTTTCTTTGGTACTGAAATATATATAAATATACCCAGAATGACCAATTCACCTACTGATTCAGGGAACTCCTTTCATGTAGAAGGAACAGAGCCACATTAGTAATCAATGTCTGATTATGGTCTCATTTGGTCCTGATTTGGGTTCCATGAATTTGTGTATGAACTATAGTATCAGACCATTTAGCTGCCCTGCAACAAACTGGTGATTTGTTCATGGTTTACTCTAACTCTTGCTCTGTGACAGCTGGAATAGGCTCCAGCAACCCTGAATTGGATAAGGGAATTGGATGGATGGACGGATGGATGGACGGATGGATGGATGGATGAGCCATTTAGCCACTAAATGAGCTCCTGTCTTTACATGGTTGCTGGAAACATTATCTGTGTGCCATCACCTGTAGTGCTTGGCAGATGGTATGATTTTGGTTAATGGAGCTAATGAAAGCACTGAGAGCTTGTTAGAAAAGCAAGGTTGCATGCTATAGGACCAAAAAGAGTTTTAAAAAATATACTGAAACACCATCTATACAGACTCTATCTAGGGGCTTGTCACTATTGCTAAGTATTTCACATTGTACACACAACTGATCAACTATATAACAAACAAAAAGAGTTCAGAGTAGCAGCTGAGACAAAAAGTAAGCTTAGTGCTGTTTACTTTTCTCCCCTGATCAACCCCATGTGAAATCAATGGTATATCATTAAAAATGAATTAGTTACATTTTTCTAAATGAACATAACAAGTCATTTGGAGAAACCTCACAAACTCACAGTCACTCATGTGACAGTGCCCAGCAGTGATTTTTGTATAGAGCTCTGGGTTCAGAAGAGCAGCTGCTGGGAGAAACAAATTCTATAAACATTTCCTTGGCAACCTTGGAGCGCTTGAAGGTTTACCCAATATGACTGTGAATATTTTAAGAATCACTGCTGCTGAAAAATAACACGGGGACATAAAGATGTCTCTTTCAGAATGTTATTTCGCTGCATGCTGGGAAATATGTAAAGTTGGTCCACAGGGTGCCAGAAAGAAAAAAAAATCTCACAGCGACAGAAGTGAAGGCAGCAGCTAATCACAAATATGTGTGCAAAACTTTGTGTGTTGATCATTTTAGTGTAACAGCTAGTATAAACAAACTCTATACAAATAACACAACATTTGGCGTCGTACACAAATCACCATGTGAAACTAAACACAGCCTTTCAGGTTTTCAGTTACAATGCACCATAAGACGGCTTTGTGCATGTAAAATATGTGACCTTTGCTGAATGAGATGTGACACAACAGTGCCGTCAATCTCAAGGCACAGCGTTTGACTGCAATCCACTGGTGGTCTTTGCCCCTTCATAGTAAGGGGGCTCCAGGGTAAGCAGTCGGGGTAATCGGCCCCTGCGTGGACACCAAAGACGTTTGTTTTAAGCAGGCGCCAGCTGGTCTTGACTACTGTAATCTCTGCAATTGATTAAATGGGTTCCCAAGCCTTAGCGGGTACCAGCCTCCTCACAGAGCTGGACCACAGTGAAGGGACCTTGCAAATGAACGAACACACCCCGGGTTGCTGTCTTTTAGTTTGATGAGGTGTTGGTATGAAAGACATTGTAGCTGGCAGCCCCAGAGAGATAGTACCTGCTGTGTGGGTCTATAGGACAGGAGGGGAGACATTGGCAAGATGAGTAGTGTGAAAGACGTTTTGAAAGACGTTTGGCGATATTCAGGGAGAGTAAGACTGAGTGGACAGGGACTGCTGGGTTCAGCTTTCTACACATCCATCAAGGAATATTTTCAATACCTTGGAATAACATCAGAGTATTGACAGATAAGACAAGAAAATGGAAAGTGCAGGGAAGGGAAGTGCACAAGCTTCAAATGCACGTCAGTGCAAACACAAATTGACACAAAAAACACTACACAACAAAGGCAGGTTTTGGGGGGGGGGGGGGGGCCCTTTTTTCTA
>VOQK01042355.1:38262-53941 GCA_015052645.1 Benitochromis conjunctus | reverse complement strand
CATCAACAAATGTCTAGGTTTAAAATATACTGAAGAACCTTGGCTGTTTCTCTGCATTCATGACTCATTTTGTTTAAAAAGTGAAACTCTTGAGTGTCCAAGTTGAGAACAAAACAGCACAAAATTTAAATAGTGTCACGCATAGGTCAGGGGGAAAAATGCACTACACTAAGTAATCAAGTCCTTTATTACTTCTCAAAAGCTTACCCAAAATGTTTTCACTAGCTTCATTCACTGACCGAGCTTCATTCAAAAGACCTCTACTCTTCGCCAGGGCTTAATGAATGCACAAAGCACAGTATGGAGAATTTTAGTGATCGTTCAATTGCAATGATTCCTGCTCAGATCGTCTCCCGCTGCGTTCGTTTTGGGCCCATGTATATATTAATGGACCACATTTATTTATGCCGTCTGTGCCACCCCAACGACGTAAATATCTTTACCTAGGTTTTTTCCTGAATCCCAATGCTGATTTACAACACTTTTTACAAATTTGGATTGTTGAAAAAAAGAAAATCAAATGCTCTTGTCTACGTTTCATGCTAATTGTGAGCTTTTTGCCAGATCAACTGTGATAACCTTTATGGAGTACAATACAGGCACACAATGGCAGACAAATTTGTTGAGGAAACCTTGTTCAGCAGACTGTTTCAAAGTCATGGGCAAAGCCCCTGAAGGACAGATTTAACACCTAGGAAGAAGAATGGGCATATCTGGTGCATTCACTAACTGGGTGATGAATGAATTACAGCACCTAAATTTAGCAGGGCAGTCTACCTTGAAATCGGGCTAGACTTCCATCTTAGGAACACAGACAGGCAGTTTCTTACGTCACAAGCCACGACCTCTATTTCTGCAGGAAAAAGAAAGATTGATGTCTGACCAAACATTTCATGGTTGCCAGGAAATATCCTGAGATGGTGTGTTGCTGCATTTGTCTGACTGGTCAGGGCTTACTGGCAGGATCATTTTGTCTAAGGGGAGCTTGAGCATCTGATGCTAATGATGTGTGCAAATATCATTTTTTGCATGCAAATACTTGTCAAAGACTGTGCTACTCTAGAAATAATCACAAAAATGACTTTACTTTCTTCTTTTCCTTTATTTAAGGAAACAACATTTACAGCTTTATAAGTTCAACAGATTTTTTTCCATCAGCTAAATAATGTAGCGTTTTCTGCCACAGCTGATATATGTTTAAGTTAATAACTAATAAAGGTGTAGTTATAGTTTACATGTAAACTATATAAGATAAATGAATAGCATTATTCATAAATGTAGTGGCATTCAGTCAGGGCAAGCAAGACAAGGAACTACTTACCCACTGAAATCTAAAAATAAACAGTTAAAAACAAAGTGAAAACGTTCTCTCTTCTGTTCAATGAGCTTCTCTTTCCCTCAGACCTTTGCAGCTGATGCTCTTGCAAATGTATTTCTGGAAGGTTTTTTCTCAAGGAGCAAAACAGGGAGTGAAATACTTAAATCAAGGGCAGAAACTGACTCACTAACATTTGCGACACAGAATTTACAGCTGGTTGCGCTGATGTTTACTGCCAAAAAAAACATGTCTTAATTTTTTCTGCAGTTATTG
Source organism: Benitochromis conjunctus (assembly GCA_015052645.1). NCBI lineage: Eukaryota > Metazoa > Chordata > Actinopteri > Cichliformes > Cichlidae > Benitochromis > Benitochromis conjunctus. The sequence continues at coordinate 52,350 of VOQK01042355.1, read as the reverse complement.
GTGGCAGTTATTGCATATAATTTTTCATTTGATCTTCTGATCAATGCATTTACGTGTACGAACTTTAAAAACATGTAAAGTTTAATCATGTTTTATTACCTCAAGTTAAACTGTCACAATTTCAAAGTCCCCAGACAGCACACTTGGCCTTCACTGTGATCTCATGAGCTGTGCTCTATTATAGTACTGTTTTCAGTGATTGACCTACATGAATTCAGCTGCATGCATTTTGATAATATTTGAGGTACGGATCACAGATAAACACAACCATGAGACTTCACCATGAAATCTGCAAATCCATTTTTTTTTTCTGTTTCTTTTTTTAAACTAAATAAATCCAGCAAAGAGAACCTGTGGTGATACTGTAAACACCAGTAGTTGCATAGTATAAAAATAACTTTTTTCAGTCATCAATTTAAGGTCCATTCTGTTGCTTGAAGGGATTTAAGTTGTCTTAATACAAGAATACTACAAAACATTTATCCATCCATGCATTCTATTCTACCTATCCTTATGTCAAAAATATTGTTGCATGGTTTACAGTCCTGTCACTTACTAAAGCCTGTTTCCAATAGTGACGCTGTCTGCCAGACTACCATAGGCCCACATTTAATATACATGGGTATGACCAATATTTACATATTTATCATTAGCATAAAAGAAACTGGGTCTGTCCTGTTAGTAAAGTACATTCAGCTCAATATCACCTCTTAGTTAATGGTCTTGTTCAATACTGTGAGATTGGGAATGTCAGATTGAAATGAACTGACTGCGTCTGTGTTTAGAAAACTTTTGTAAATCAAAGAAGATGCAGAAATTAAATTTTTTTAAGGATCCTGCTGACCTGAAGGAAGAATCAGAAGAAAAATCATCTATCAAGTCATGTTGGTGGAGAGGGAAAGCAATAATAGCTAAAGCATTCAGCAAGTGACCACTGAGAAGGAGGGCGACAGGGAGACTGTATCTAGGGTTTGTTTTTGCTCCAGGTTACTCTTCACTTGCCAGACTTATGTTTTCTCACATGCCACTTGTAATTTCCCATCATCCACCAATATAAAACAGAGCCGGGAACTGGTCCCTACAGCAAATGACGTTGTACAGGTTGTCAGATAGATCATCATACAGATTTTAGGACTTCCCTGCTGCAGTGTTAATTTCGTTGACCAATAATTTTCATCATGATTTTCGTCAATGACCTTTTTTCTGACAAAAACTAGATGATAACTAAAAATACTAATGCATCGGGACAAAAAATGTTAACGATCAAATGGACTAGTTCTTACATAGCACTTTTCAAACCAATAACCTTCCAATTAATGGATGACCTCCTAAGCTACATTCACCCTGAAATTAATTATGATGAAATTTATTGACACTTTCATCAATGAATTAAAAAGGAGATAAAAAAATATTCTGGAGAGAGAAGATCCAATCAGAACTAATTAAGTTGTGTAGAAAGGTGGGATGAGTTTGGAAATTATCAAATCAAAAGTAATCCTCTTGTGCAATAAGCTTAGATGCGCACATTTGGGCTGTTCTTGGGAAATGGTAGAGCTTTTTTTCATGCTGTAACACATTATACTCTAATTTATGCACAATTGAATTGAAGAAGTATTGTAAATTTAATAGAAAATAAGAGCAAAACATTCAGTGACAACTCCTTCACTTAGATCCATCATCAATAAGCTTTGAATCCTACAGTATATACCCTGTTATCCAAGACAATGTTACGTCTGCTGTAGCGTGTGGATGTAATGCCTTAAGTTTATTCATACACAGATGAAATTATGTTTTAATAGAGATTTTCCTCATTCATATCCTTTTCCCCAATCACCATCTAAACCAGTTCAATTTACCAGAAGTGCCCCTCATTGATTGCTACTTTACAAGAAGAAAATTACCTGCAACTTGATAGATGTTTGAAGCAAAAAAACACCTAATCTTTTTAAAATCCATCCCATTTTGGTGTATATCCCTCAGAGAACACAGGTTAGATTACTGATGGCAGAGAAGGAGGCTAATGGGTCATCTTTTGAAGCACCAAAATGTATTTAATGTGCAAAAAATAATGCAATAGCAAGAGAACCTGATTATAATGGAACAGGTAGGAGACAGAATATAAAATGTTATGCCCAGTGGTGATTAATACCCAAACAGTAAGAAATGTGCAATAAAGGCTAGAAAAAAAGTCATGTACTGTAGATTGTCACACCCAGCATGAGAGGGAGTAGAGATTGCCCAAACACAATTTCACTGTAATCTTTCTAACCAGGTCAAGTCAAATTTAATTAAACCACAATGTGGCAAATTATACATTTGTCTTAAGCTCTCTTCCCATAATTTAGGTGAGGGAAAACTCCCCAGTAAAAGTCCATCATTTGCGTGGGGTTTGGGGACTACTAGAAAAGCAACTAAAGAGGGATCCCTTTCCCAACAGGAGTGAAAAGATGCTGATAAAGGACCCTGAAGATGCTTTACTATCCTGCTAATTACCATTAGTTTCCACCATCCTGAAGTGTAACTGTTGCATGTGTAATACAGTTTTATATCTTCATTTGAAAACTGATTTGCATAGCACTTCAGGGATTTTCTGCTCATAAACACATTGTGCTTACCCAGAATAATGAGCAAAACCTGAATAATACAAAGCTAACACCCTACCGTCTGTCATTATGAAGTCTGCCTCCCTCACTATGGTGTATACACTACTTTGCTACCAAGTTGGCATAAAAACATTTTGCTACTATTCTCACCTGTCTTCAACAGAGTGACTAAGCTCAGCACTCTTTACCAAAGGCTATGGACATCAGCAAACTCATGACGGTCATCTGACTCTCTCCATATCTCCCTTAGTTTGTCCAGATTCATGGCTTGGCATGCAATACTGCAGAATGACATGTAGCTCCACATATCTCAGAAACATGACCTGCTTGGTGGTCCTATATTCCCCGATGTGCTATTTAGACCACTCCTTCAAAGAGCTATAGCTCAATAGCACAGTTCCAGGAAGTAGCTGAGGAAGCAGGAAGGGTAAGGAGGCTCAGCTTGATATGGTACACTGAATAGTCTATATTTTAATATTAAGGGACTGGAGCTTAAAATACATATTTTGGGGACACATGAGACTTGTTAGAAATGGGTAGTTTAATGCTCAGCTGATGAGGTAATGTGAGGATGTGCAATATAGAAAATAAGATGTATTGCTGTGATTTTATACGCATCTACAAATATTTTAAGTATTTACATTTTATACTATTGTTGCAGACGAGCTTCAAAATGTGTACAAGTGATGTGGAACTAGTGCATGAACCCTAATTTAGAAAACCAACTTAATACTCTGAGCTTATCTCTCCTTTTCCTAAAGCAAAAACATGCAAAAACAAGCAAAAACTCTTCAATAAATGAAGCTTTACGTCTACTACTTTAACTCTAGAGCGAATTAAGAAAAACATTTAGAGCAGATAACTGACAGGGTTCTTCATCTGGATCTATTATCTATCATGTCAATCACAGATGTCTTAAAAGTCAAAAACACATTCTCATGAAAAGGTTTTGAATTAGCTGTATCTTACAGTTTAAGAGGAAATTTGCAGCATTAACAGCGAAAACTGATTTTCTAAGTTGACAACGGTTTAGAAAGACTCACATTTAGGCTGTCAGCTCCTCATGCTAAGAATCTAAGAGTCGGTTCAGTTTTATCCCTTAACATCTTAGCACTGATGGAATAATCTTTTGTTTAAGAATCTTGAGTGTGACAAATGACATGTAAATGAGCTTGTTTCGACCATTGAAAACCACATGGAGGATTATGAATGTATATTTAAATCAACTGTCAAGACTGACTGACGGATTAATAGTCTTTAGTCTTTCTAACTGTTCTGAGGCTGTATTTGATTTGCACGAGTAACAACAGCATCCAGACATGGTTAAAAAAAATAACACATATGCACCAAAGCTGATGTTTATCAGGAAGATGTTCTTGTTTGAATGATCCCCATCTTATCTAAGTGTCAAATGAAGGCAACTGGACTTAATTGACTCTCTTGAAGAAGTTCCGTGTCCTCCGTTTAGGGACTTGCATGCACGATTCACACTCGGACACAATGAAAAATCACTGAGAAGGCAAGAAGACTCAATGATTGTTGAATATTTGCACTCTTACATACATCTTTGTCGTCTAAATGTCTGCAAAAGCTTTGCGCTGCAGTGCATGTATGAAAACTGCCCTTCTCTTTCATTTCTCCCTCAAACAACTGGCCTTTATGGCCAAACTATTACTCAGCTTATGCCTTGGTGATTTGTCCTAAGAGTGGATGAGCTTCTGCCTCAGTATAAGCTTCACAAGGGTGCAAACGTGCTTCTGTAACCATGAGCGCTTCAGATTCTCATCCCTTTGTGGTTCAAGTCTAGTATGCTGAGGCAGAACATTTGTCCACCCTAAATGAAAAACATCCATGCGTAGGAAGAGCATTGTAGCGTATGTAGCTGAATGCAGTGAGGAATGCACCGATCAGTATGTTGGCAAAACAAAAGATCTGCTTCACAACACAAGAACATAAAGCAAGAGAAGCATCTTTTTTAATTTAGCACTTAAACACTACAGAATCTCTACAGATGCTTTATGTAGCATGCTAACATGCTATATCATTTGTGGCTTTTCTACATATAAGTCACAAATATCAGATTCAGTGGTGGTGCAGGATTTTTCCAAGAATGTAAGTAGGATTTATTGCTTGAGGTCTATGAAAAAAAGTAGAAAAGACAAATAGTTCTGAAATGTTTGACTGTTGAGTCAACATGCAAACAACGCTCTTTTGGAAATGCATTTACTAGCTGTTTGAACATTTGAAATGTTATATGCAGTGGCAGAGCTGCTTATGCCACTAGTAGAAACAGACAGGCACAGAGACTCAACTTCACCTCCTAAAGAATCCAATTTGCTGTTTCTCTCACTATAAATGTGTTCTTCTCTGAAATGTCCAAAGAAAAGCAAATGCTGAAACAGTCTCTCCCTGTGGATCAATCCAGTAAAAAGAAATGGACCAGACCAGCACCTAAAAACGTTCACACTTGATTTCATCGCTTCTCTTTTTCCTTCATGTCACAAAATGCTAAAAATCCTTTTCACTGCTTGTTGGTGTGTCAAGTATTCAAACCCGAAGATTTAAACAAAAAAAACCAAAAAACCCATGGCTGTCTATGAATCAGCAATGTGTCAGTATGTGAGTGGACAAGACAGCCTCTTCACGCTTGGTTAGGTTTTCACTCTCATACTCAGTAGGGCAGAAGGTTATGCCCACAGGCTTTAAATCACATTGGAAGGGCCCTTCTTGCTCAGCAAGGTATTGTTTTTGGCTTGCAAAGGATTTTGTTTACTCTCATGGAAGAAAATATTCAATGATTATAGTTAAATTAAATAAAAATGACAAACGGAAGGGCTGTTAAATCTGGTCCAGGGCCCATGAGCAGTAACAAACAAATGTATACCGATCCACACTTGTAGTTCCTGTTCCTTTTGGTGCTTTGGGAAGTGCCACACTCGATTAGGCCGAACAAGTCTGCCTAGGTATTACAGCTGACATTAAGGAAGCTGTTCTTCGTCTCTATCAGCGCTTCCACACAACCGTGACTCACCAGCACTCCCCACAATGCATTGTGGCCGAGCCCTGAACACTCCCAAGAAAATCTCCACTGGCCCGGAGCGACAGCAAGTACAGAGACAGGATTTATCCAGTTTGTGCCCTCAAAGCTCCACTCGCAGTGTTTAGAGGATGTGCACTGTCAGTTGGAACAGTGGGTTAGAGGATAGTTTCTCTTGTGTTTGGCAAGCGGGAATGGGCTTTGCTATGACACATTTACACTTGATTAAACTGCTGTGTTTTCTACTGATGTGTTCTTAGTCCTGATTTAGTGTTGAAGCCTCTACAGGAAGCCTTTCATAAGCTCTTTATATATTGCCAAAAAGATGTAAAGACACAGATGTGTAAAACCTGCTTTGGCAGAAGAACCCGTCTTATTGCTGAGCGGCGGCTCAGAATGAAAAAGTGCACGTGGTTAAAAGTGTTTCGTAATGTTGATTAAGTGATGGGATTATCTCTGCTGAGCACTTGTTTGAAATTCAGGCAAACCAGATGCTGAGGAAATGTTTCAGTGTGCAAAACGCGGAGTCTGAAATTGTAAATCAAAGTGAGTGATGCAGTGATTCATGCTGAGCACATAGATGATGTTTACTAGACGTGAAACTAATGCTTAGCGCACACACAAAAACAGGTTTAGGGTATTTCTGCCTCTCATAGTGATCCTATGAATTTCTGTCATATCTGCTTAATGTAGAAGCATTAGGATTAATTGAAATGAGTAGTGACAATTGAAATAAGCAAAAAAAGAGTTATTAGAAAAGCAGGGTATAAGAGTTTGAAACTCATAGCATGTCATTTATTTTATGTGTATTCATCCAGTATCCAGATATCAGTATGGTTTCGAACAGTCTTCATCCTCGTTGTCGCTGGTCTGATATTCAGGCTGAATTTCCATCCGTTTATCGTAGTTTGCAGACTGTGTAGACTGCATATAAAGATTCATTGTAGTGTATGGTTTTTATCAAGATGCGTCTGGCTCCATTTAAAGGCTAATGTGTTTTCAGTTGTTTTGAGCGGTCAGTGAAAGAGAGGATGAAAGGGCTTGGATCACACAGGATGGATGAACGGAGGGAGCCGTTGAGTGTTGAAACCCAGTAATTAGTTACCTTTTTGCACTTACCCTTTCTTGAAGTAAACAGGGTTTGTGAATGGGTTTTAAGATAAACGTCTGAAATAAGGTTTCCAACAAGAGGCTTGATGAAACAGCAGAAGCTCACACTTTGGTTCACGTGACCCCAGTGACTCACATGATGACAAGGTGGGTCAGTGACTCCCGGGAACACCTTCAAAGTGATAACCCCACTCAGGGCCTAATGCCTCAGTCCCCATTACCTTTCAGAACTGAAGAAATAGATTTGATTTTAAGCGCCTTTCAAAACGCTCAAGGTCACCTTACAGAGAAGAGTCTAAAACAATAAGAATGAACCAAAATATCAAGTTTATGAAACAAATTTACAAAATGTAAAATTACTAAGAACAAAGGAGCAAAGGTGAAATATCTGTGTGAACATTGGAAATTCAGTTGAGGTCAACTCAAGCACTTAAGACTAGTTCTTCACAGTGTCTTTGAACATATAGCCAGCTCAAAATTGATGTGACACAAACAAATAAATATAAGCCACTGACCCCTGGAATCTTATTTGCTAAATGACCAGTATTGTTTAACTAGTCACAGTAACAATTTTCTCTTCACGAAGAGTTACTTTGTCCCAGAAGTCCAAACAGGCATTTTGTGACATGCACCAACATTTTTGTTCATTACCTGTTTTCTTGCATTAAAGATATATAGACTTTCACTTTTTCCGCTTCTGCCATTGATTTTTAGATCACACAAACATGCATGCTGTGTTTGGTTTTCGTGAATGTCTGTATGTTTTGTTAAAATGATATGAACTGTTTTGAGTCAGCATCTCGTCGTCTAGCCGGCTTCCTCAGTACGCAGTCAGAAAACAGTCTTTGTGCATGCTTTTAAAAGTTTTAAACCCGTGTCTTTTTTGTTTTCCAGGTCCACAGGTGAATAGTTTTTCTGCTTGAGGCGCCTGTTTTAAACGCATACTGTATCTGTTTCATCTGAAAAACAGATGCTCTGAGTAATTGGACAAATGTTCAAACTTTGTAGTTTAATTTTGGCCATGAATCCTTAAAAAATGTTGAACAAGAATCTTCTGTCAGACTCAAAGTGAGTATTTTTTAAATGTACAATTTTCTGTTTGTTCAGGATTAGTGTTTGAGTGATAGCAGGCAAACATTAATATATTTAAAGCTCTGTATAACCAATGCTATTAATGAAATACACAGCTATTAACTGTATTAACAGCCAGAGAAACGCAGCTTGAAAAGAACTGAATAATCTCCTGGAAATAGCCTCTTTAGTGTGACTTTTAACCAGTTTCATTTTATTATTAGATTTTAATAGATTTTATTAATATTTCATGTCTCCAGAGGCCTGTTTCTCCATTGGACAAGCCATTGTGATGTCACGAAGTGCATTGAAGACCATTCTCTCACTTTCCTGTCAGAGATTGTGATGATTCTGCTGATGATTTCTACACTAGCTATCAGGCCTGGTAATTTAATTTAAGAGACATGATTTTTTTTAAACTGTGCAGGTGCATGGAAACCAACAAATGCCATTCTACAATCTCAGTCTGTGACTATCATATGAGCACTGCTTGTTCCCAAGATTGCAGACATGTCCGTAAAAGTACCCGGTGAAAACAATTTCTGGAAAGAGCTTTTTTTCCTCCTGGCTATGAGCCTAGAAAGTGAGCGGGCACCTTTGTGAAAGTGTTGTGCTCTCATAGTTTGATGAACCCAACGTGTACGCTTGCCAGTCTCTTAAAAGGCTCAACATCTTTGACAGAACCATTTCAAAAATGGAAAACTGATTTTCCAAGTAGATTGTAGACCTAATGGCAGCTATATCCAGCCTTTTGCCCAATCAAGTGCGTTTCTAGACTTCACTCTCATGTGTCTTTTGTATGTACTTGCTGGCTACAGCATGAGTCTGCAAAATTAAATTCTTGTTGAAGGACAACTGTTTGTCAAGAAATGTCCAAAGGAAACACGTGGTTAAGTATAAGGAAGCATTTTCTGACTTGCATAAATTATATACAGCAGCCCTGGTCATTTGGGTGTCTTCAGCAGTGAGTTTTACATCTCCACACTGTTGAATGAAAAGAAACTGTATGCATATGATTATCTTCAACGATATGTTATATTGAAGAAACACAATCTGTTGCGAAAGTTGTTTCATTTAACGCTGTTCATTCTGAATTTGAAAAAGAATCCTTTGTTTAATGTTAAACACTGGCTACGTTGACAGGGTCAAGATCATCAAATGAAAAGAAATGATAAAGTAGTTTATTTTAAAGCTTGAAGGATTTTTGTTGTTGTGTTTTTGTGTTTTGTTTACTCAAGGTAGATAATAAAAAAAAGTCCTTCCACTGAGAGTCAAATCATAAGCCAGCAGCAAATTTAGAGATGATGCTGAATCACCATGTTTATTGTTGTTATTATCATTATTATTATGCCATCAGATACAGTTCGCACTATGAATCTGGATGCACTTAACAGATTTAAGCATGAACATGATTCACATTGCCAACTTTAGGGCTGTTACTGTGTTACTGGGCCTGTGCTTGTGTTAGATTTTTTTTGTTTATGCGAAATGCTTTTGTCAAATGGGCGTATAAGATGCCTCAGTATTTCACTATTAGTCATATAACCACTGAATATATGGCATTTCCCATCAAGCCTGCATGTGCTTTAGAGTTCCTTTAATGGTTTGACATCCTTTCAAATTGCCATTATCAACTTTTCAAAAGTTGCAGTCATTATTTCCAGCAGCACCCAGAAAGACGTGACAGGATGAATGCACAGACTGGACAATTTTCCTCCCCTAATGTTTATTCATCCAGCCAAATGAAAATTTCAGAGAAGAAAAGTAAAAGATGATCAAACGTGGTGAGAGCACTCTGCTGTCTCCCTTTATGTTTGAAACGTATCTCTCCTGATATTGCTTCTTTCTGGGATGAGAATTTAAGATCCAAGTGGGTTCCGTCTTGCATCCATTTATCAGCACGGAAATGTTCCTGTTTGCTTTGTGAGTTAAATTATTTCCACTCTGCCTCAGCTACTCTGTAAGAAACTGCTTCAATGCTTTATCTGTTTCTGAGAAAATACACTATGTAATAGAAGGTGATAGCAATATTACAAAAACGAGTCTCCTCAGTCTCTGTGATTTCATCTATTAGGGAAAATCTTGGTTTGCATTTGCTCGTATAAAAGCCAGACTGGAGATGAAGTGAAGGTGCCTTTCTTTTCATTAGAAAAGAATGAAGCTGCTTGTTTTCCTCTTGTACAAATAAAAAAGCCTTCCTTTGAGTTTGTTCAATAGTCTAACATGTTCCCACTGACAACGTTAGCACACTGATATGTAGAAGGTGTAATGTGTCTGCGGTTGATCATTTTGGATTAGCTGGATATGTAGATATATAAAACAACAACATCACACTGGGCATTTATCGCAAGTGTTCGCCTTGACCTGCATTAGTGAGACAGAGTTACAGTCAAATCACGAAGCTAAAAACTGACGTCTATGGTGTCATGCTAAATACAAGAGTAGGGAATATGTGTACTCTATTCGATTTTCTTGATGTTGAAAATCCAGTGTCATAGTTCCTGTTAGAATTAAAGATCCAAATGTAGGACTCAAAGCACACTAAATGGCCAAAATGAGATTATTAATATGTAAACAGAAAGAACAAAATAAAAAACTAAATCCAAAACCAAAAGTTTCCATTGGGTGCCAGGGGGACAATAAAGAGCACACGGGGTTAGAGATAGAGATGCTAAGAGAGCGAGACAAAGTGAAAGGACAGGACTAGTTATACACATGTGGTATTGAGTGAAATGGAGACGGCTTCGGGGAAACAAGACACAGGCGAAAACAAAGACAGTAACAGGGGAGAAAGTAGCTTTCAAAGCAGAAAGTTACAAAATAACTCAACTTAATAAAGAGACAAAACATTTCAGACTACATAAAACATGATCAAACTCAGGGACCTTCATATCAATACAGATCTAGGTCAGTAAAAAAACTGGACATGTAAATTAAGTCAGTTAGTTGGGACTACTTACAATGTAAGTATTCACACAGAAATTCCCTAATATGAAGTATGAAGTTGTTTTTATAGACGTTTTTTAACAATCATGACATTACTAACTTTTAGTTAATTTTATGTAACATGTTTAAATAAAGTGTGTCAATTTTTGCAGCAGATAATATGAACATTAATAAAAACTCTCATTCTGCACATGACATTCAGATAAACACTCAAATTTAGCTAGCATAGTGCAAACATGTCTAAATTGTTATAGTGTGCACATTTGTGAAAGTGTTGTGCTCTCGCCTGTTGGTCATAACACTTTTATGATCCCAACATGTCCCCAGACTGTGACCAGGCCACTTCAAAAGCTTCATTTTGTTTTGTTTTTTGTTTTTTTTTCAGGCATTTAAAGATGGATATGTGTCTTGTGGACCATTAAGACGTTTTTAATTGGTAAATGTGAGACAGGCCATCTCTGTAGTCAGCACTGGTTTTTGATCTGGAACTCATGCATGGATGCCATTTGTGAACACTGACCTTAAAGGACAAAAGTGAGGCCTGCAGTTATTTAAGTGTTGTTCTGGGTTCTTTTGTGACCTCCTAGATGAGTTGTCATGTGTTGGTGGAGTAATTTTGGTAGGTCAGACACTACTGGGAAGGTTCACCACTGTTCCAAGTTTCCTTCATTTGTAGATAATCTCTCATAGTTCACTGAGTTCCAAAGCCTTAGAAATAGCTTTGTAACACTTTCCAGACTGATAGATGTCAGTGACTTTGTTTCTCAGCTGTTTCTTAAATCATGGCATGATGTGCTGCTTCTTGAGAACCTTCTTATCCAAACCTTCTTGACGTTTGGATAACTTTTCCCCCTTAAGTTAAACTATTATTTAAAAACTGCCTAATAATTTGACTTATATTAAAACTTATTTAATGATCTGAAATATGTAAGTGTGACAAATATGGCACAGTAAATGCTTGCTGGCTACAGATTTGAGTCCACCGCACTAAGTGCATGTCTTTGGGCTGTGAGAGGAAGCCAGAGTACCCAGGGAGAACCGACGCAAACACGGGGAGAACATGCAAACTCCACACAGAAAGACCCCGGCCTGATGGAGGAATTGAACTCACAACCTTGCTGTGAGGCAGCAGTGCTAACCACTGTGCCACCAGTGACCAGTTACACCAGTTACGTTTCATTTTTTTGAATGCCATTCACGATGAGCCATGTACCAAAAATGTTTTTTGACCCATCTCGCTCCCTGTAGAAATCCTTTTATCACAACTTTGTGATGATGTATGATGCTTTATGTCTCAAAGCAACATACATTTCAGCAGCTACTTTTGTTTTTTGGTCTCATTTTCATCTGAAAAAAACCCCCCTAGCTCTGGCTGACGAAATCAACACTTAAATTAACAGACAAAATTAATCCCACAGTCATGCCGTGTTGGTGGTGATTAACAAAGATTCCTTAAAGAGAATCAGCTCATTATAGTCCAACGTGACTGGAGACACAATTATGGGTAGAGTTGCATCACCGTGATTTTAAAATACAGCTTGTGTAATTCATGTGGAATATAAATCGTCTTTGATTAGCAGTGTGGTTCACATTCATGTGTGTCAGTTGCACAAGCTGCATGAGACCAGACTCACTTCTCCTTCAGGTTTCCTTTAATCCGTCACCAGAAATAAAGTATTCTCATTTAGTTTGAGGCAAAAAAGTGTCCATCAAAAACAGGTCACAGCTAAGTCTTTTCTCTTCCCTTCTCCCTTGCTCTCTACTTATACTGCAAAACCCTAACCTTCATTCAGCCCTCCGGCTTGGTTGGCAGTCTTCATCAGTGAACATTTTGGAAACCTATATCAGCGTACTTCAGAACATGTTTAAAAGCTACAAGCAAGGATATGTGGCAGGTTTCTGTACAAACAAAACACTCATATTGCTTTTGCGTTCCCGTATGAGTCTGTGGTCATGAACATTTAACATGCGGTATGACTTTTTATTTCAGATTAACAGTTTGACCTTTAACTTGCTATCTGTAAGTACACCACTAACCTCGTGGCCGTTTTTCAGTGATGACACACTTTAGGCTCTATTTTTCTGCTGTCTGCTATCCTGTTTTCTTTTTTGTGTCACAGAATTCATACATATGCCAAGGTATCTCTGCGTTTATGCTGATTAGATTTCAACTATGTTAAAACCTGCTTGCACCATCTCTTATTGCAATTGAATCCAGTGTTTCTGAAGATATCTCTAAAGTGATGTGATTGGAACAATATATAAACTACTTTTTGTACACATTACGACAGTATGGATTTACAGGTTGACTTCGGGTGCTTACAGTATTTGTCCTATCTGCATTCAGGTCTCAAAAGGTTACACAGCTGAAATACAGTATTAAAAAGAAAGAAAAAACATCTGGCTTTCAACAGCGGCACATATTGTCTCTTCTGGCAGCCCACTGAGTTGAGCTCAGCCAGCTACCAGCAGATCAGCTGATCCAAATGGCAGTCCACAGCACATGGTTGGTTCTGCTGTTATCGTCTGAGCTTATGGTGGATAATCAGCTCACACTTCCTGCTTCCTGTGACTCTCCCACCTTCTCCCCAGACTCTGTCATGATATTCCTGCCATTTTTCATGTCATTCATGTCTTGTCTGTTCTGTGAGGGGTTCTTGGTGGTCTACCAATTTTTTTTGCCACTCCTTTTCTTTCTTTTTTGCCCATTGTTTTGTTTAGAAGGGCAGGTTGGTGTGTTTTTTCCAACATAGGCTTTGTTGTGTTAGAAACTGTAAGCATGCTGCTATGCTAATAGTAGCTGTAATTGAATTACAGTTGTTAGCCTCCGCTGCGCCTTGTATCAGGAGGTTTAAATGATCATAACTCAATATCTAACAATTGTTTACTTCTTAAACCATTTCTGTTATTGAAGACCATATTGCAGTTTAGATTATTCTCTTCCCGACTGACTATCAAGCAAAATGCATCAAGAGTTAGATTTTTTTTTTAAAGCAGGATTTTCTGAATCCCGTCATAGCTTTTAGAACTAAACACCCAGAACCACTAATGCCAAACATTCACAGGTCATGAACTCTAGAAGAAAAATTGTGCTAAAACTAAACCAACAAAGTAAAATATGAACCTCAGTGTTTCGTGGAATGCTTGTTTTCTTTCATAGTTGTTGGTCACACAATTTGAGCTGAAATTAGGTATTACCTAAGCATCTATCACAGGTTCGCAGCCGGATTGGCAATGTCTTTATTCTAACAAGGTTCACAGCATGGTGGAGGCTCACGTCTGGAGGGGATAGGTTTGTTTGTCAAAGATGTTTGGGAATCC
>VOQK01042355.1:3604-22335 GCA_015052645.1 Benitochromis conjunctus | reverse complement strand
TCATCGAGAGAATGCCAAGAGTGTGCAAAGCAGCAATCAAAGCAAGGGGTGGCTGTTTTGAAGAATCTAAAATATAAAACATGTTTTGAGTTATTTCACACATTTTTTTGTTTACTACATAATTCCATATGTGTTCATTCATAGTTTTGCCTTCAGTGAGAATCTACAATGTGATGAAATAAAGAAAAACCATTAAATGAGAAGGTGTGTCCAGACTTTTGACTGGTAGTGTACTCTCAGGCATCACACTGTTCTTAACACTCAGTTTGAGCTATTTTACCTCTGTAAGGTGTCAGAGAAAGCAGACATTCTTAGTTTGGGGACATACGGTGGCTCCTCCTATTCTTTTGTTTGTGAGGGGCAGCCAATCAGTAAAAATCTAGGCTAAATGGAAGGGAGCTAAAACAGCTTCTTTCTGATAGAAAAATAACTGAGGGGCTGCTCCAAGGCCAGGATAAGATGGCTACGGATTATTTTACAATTATGAATCATGCAAAGCTACAAAGAGTAGCAAAGAGTCCAAGAATAAAAATATAGAGGTGAAAATGAGCACTATGGGGCCCTTTAGGGGTGCAAGGACAAATAAAAGCTGAAGAGAAGAAGTTTGCAATAGCATAAAAAGGAGCCCAGAGTCAAGCACGTAGCCTTATCTTTGTGACTCCTTCCTCCATGAGTATGACTCATTCCAAATTTGAGATGTAAGCCTGACCCAAATGCAACCTGACCCAAGATTATACAGTATTTTATTCAGCCAGAGCTATTGTACAAGAGCATTATAACATAAGCAGGAAAAAGTCATTTCTTCAAAATGTACTTTTAAAAATAATTTAAAAAAGAAACTGAGCCTGACCAGAGTGAATGAAGAAGCACATCAAAACTAAACCAGAAGCAGATGATTTGTACAGAGCAGTTATGATTGGCAGATCTATGGCTCTGTAGATGAAAAAGCAGTCTTATTCAGACAGGATGAATTATCCATACTTACTGCAGAGTATGAGGTAAACGGTCACAGATTCTATTCATTCTGATTCATTATTAAATTCAAACCAAACTGGGTTTCAATATGTAAGACACTGCATTACTCAGTTTATAGGAGGCATGAGAAAAGATTGGATCGTATTCCTTTGAGAAAATGTCAAGCAGCAGATTTCAGAGATCAGTCTCAGCTCTGCCAGTGACAAGAACTGACTAATCTCATTTATCACATAAAGTATCCCTAAAGTCTTAATTCCCTCTGAGCCGCAAAGTAGGTGGGCTTCATATAACTGATTGTCCTCATTGAGGAGAAAAAGATTTAATATTCCCTAATTACGGAACACATAATGGCTATTATGTGTTCAAACTATTTAATTATCTAATAACAACCTTCGTGGTGTTAAAGTTCTTGTTTGTAATTTTCTTTTAAAATGTATCTTTAACTTTTAGTTTTAGACTGATTTCATCAATTCACTTTTGTATCTCTTACTTTCATCTATTTGAAATATTTCGCCGTTTAGCCATATTTTAGCTAATTTACCAAAATAAATATAAAAACTTAAATACATTTCTTGCATTCCCACTGTATGTGGGATGTATGTGAGTTTAGTACAGCTGTGTTGCTATAACATCATACAAGTTTCTCAATCTTGAGAGAAATCTAAAGAGTAGATCAAGTCTGCGAACAAAGAAACGCACAAAGATTTTTTCCAGATGTTTTTGCCTGTGTTTTGATTTGATTGTCAAGAAGAAGGTTAGAATTTTATGACCGTGCATATATAAAATACACTACACTGTGTGGTCAGTACAATTTATAAAACAAAGCACTGAACATTTTGTCTTTACTGACTAGAGTTCTGACTGGCACGCTGTGCTGTTATGTGCAAATCAAAGAATGCAAATTTCTGTTTCTATACAATAAAAATGAACACTAACCAGCCTTTGAGCCCTCTTGCTGTGAGGCAACTTCAACCACCCCATCAGTTACCACCAGTTATATGTTGTGCGCATACATTTATATTGAGAGGGCAAATAAAAAGGGAAAAGGGTGCAGAGTTTGGGTAAGATTGTATTGAGAGGAAGTGTAGACTGTAACACCTGAATGAAGTGAACTCCAACTATTTTTTTCACCGTGACACAAAGTCCGTGTTGCATGTGAACATCATCCTAACTAACTCCGGGTGGCTGTAGCTCAGGTGGTAGAGCGGGTCACCGCCTCACCGGAAGGTCAGTGGTTCGATCCCAGGCTCCTCCAGTCTACATGCCAAGTATCCTTAGGCAAGATACTAACCCCGTGTTTGCCTACTGGTGATGGTCAGAGGGCCCGGTGGCGCCAGTGTCTGGCAGCCTCGCCCCTGTCAGTGCGCCCCAGGGCAACTGTGGCTACAATGTAGCTTGCCATCACCAGTGTGTGAATGACTGATTGTAGTGTAAAGCGCTTTGGGGTCCTTAGGGACTGAGTAAAGTGCAGGCCAAATGCAGGCCATTTACCATTTGGTCCCGCTAATCATTACATCTAAACCATAATCAGCTCCACTGTTGTAACATAAACTTCACTTTAAGGTAGGTGATTGTGTATACAGGGAACAGTCGCAGTCAAAGTAACCTCTTTTTTTTTCTCCTCCAGCAAAAACAGATACAGTAAGCAAGAAAAAAACAGATCTTCACTCTTGGAACCATCTCGGTCTGTAAGCCCGGACAAAAGGAACAAAGAGAATGATGATGCTGACAAAGGATTTTTTTCACAGATAGGTGAGAAATGTTCCAATAATGCAGCAGCTTTGATTAGCAAGACCTTTGTAGTGTCTCAGAGATGCTATCAGTCCTGCTAAAGTGGAGACAAAGATCCAATATTGTACTCACATGGGATCTGTGGAAAAAGAAAACACACAGTGTGAGGCTTTATAAGGTAGGAGATGGTATTTACTGTATATGTTTGTGTGCTTGTGCTTACAGTATGCATGAGAGCGTACGAGAGCATGGCTGTGTTTGTTGTGAACCTGTATTTATACAGTGTAGAATTATACCTTGCTCTGCAATAGCATCTAAGTCTCTGATATTCACTTTTTATAGTCTGATATGTGCTCGTGATGACTTCCTTGGCATTTGTGCATCAAGTTTCCACAGTTTTTGCTTTTTAAAAGGAGCCAAAGAAGGCGTGACCTTCAAGGCTTGCTTTAAGTGATGTGCAGGTGATAAGTGCAGCTCCTCTGGTTTATCAAGCAGCTGCGATGGGCCGCCATGGCGGCAGTATAATGAAAGGGTGACATTTGAAACTTTTATAGGCCTAATCACTACTGGCCCAATAAGACAGATAATGCATGCTTCTGAATGGCCTTTACTGCTGCAGACATCATTTATACCAGCATGGCATGTTTACTGTTGCATGCATTTTATTTTTATTGCCTATGATGATTTTACAGTCTAGTGTGTGAGACTTATTGGAAGGCTGAATTTCACTGAATTTCACAAAATTTCAAGTCTGTTCCGGAAAGGAGCTCTCCTCTAGACATTTTCACATATCTTTAGCGTTTGCCATCCTTTCTATGTAGTATTCATGAAGATGGAGGCAAATTTTTAATTTGCTGCTGTCATATTGAAAAATAACCTCCTTTTTTTTTACAGTATGGTAATTTCAGTCGAGCTACACTCAATGCATCACAACTGGACTTGGTCTTGATTTGCATCCTTTCTTCCATTACTGATGAAATCCTCCTTCTAAGGCAGCTTTTCAACCTTTGAATTAATGCACCCTCTGCAGTGCCTCTCCTCAGCAGGTTCAGATCATCAGACTCAGAGGTAGTGCTTGTGCAGTCTGCCACAGAACTTTTGTATGATTTTCTTTTAGTTCTTTAATAACTATTTACTTTCTCGACAGGAGTAATTATTGGGCATATTTCAAATAAGATAAAGACTAGGGTGATGCTATTGGCCTTGTGGCTGTAGGTTGCTTTGGAACAACAGGTATATGCTATAAACGAGCAGGATATAACACTGTTGACTGCTGCTAGTTTGTTCCTGTGAACATTTGTAGTATTGCAGTATTAAAAAGACAGAAAAAAGCAGACTCACAGCAAGGGCCAACATGGGAAATAGGGTACTAATGGGCATGTGCAGTGAGTCAAACTACATGGAAAGAGACTCAGAAGCTAGAAATCATTTTCACCTACAGGCCAAGAGAGAAATTTTCTCTGAAGTGAGCACACATGATGTTTGAGTCTGGGATCCAGTTCCTGGAATATTTTCATGACAAGCACACACATTGAGTGAAATTCTAACATTAGCATGCTAACATACTCAAACTGACAGCTGTACATGTAGCTACAGGTTAATCCGCTGTTATACCCTGGATCATAAGCTCCAGCATAAAATGAAGACTGACACAGGAGTTTTTAGAAAGGTGGGTTTTACTTAAATTACTAAATCATCTCCCTCTTGTAGGCGTACTACCTGCAAGAGGCGCCATATCAGTCGTGCACTGAAAGGCAGAGTGAATTGTTAAGTTATCACCACTAGCATATACCATGGGTAACTTTTAATATGGGTACACTGCACACAGATAACTTCTAATTACTACTAAATAATAAATTAAACATTTATTATTTCCCTCGTAAAAGCCTGAGCCCAGACTTTAGCTGACTTTATTGTAAATAACAGCACAAATAAACAACAAGGCACAAACACAACAAACTTGGTCCAGCGGTCCAGTCAAGTGACTCAACTCACCCATCTGTCATAAAGTGGCTATAGCAGTAATATATAACTTTAATTTAGTACAATTTAAATGGAGCTGTTAGTGGAAATTACAAGAGTATTTTTGTTTCATTTTTTCATATTACTATTTACAAAACTGAGCATTTTAAAACAACCACAGTTATTACAATTCATCCTGAGGGCAACATGAATGTGTAAGATAATAAAGGATATGGCTGCTGAGTCTGTGCACAGTATACATACCTCTGCATCGTAATTGAGCTTCAGGTGGATATTGTCTATAGAACAGCTCAGCAGTGCATGTACTTTCAATGCAAACTTTGTGTGTTTCATGTCAGCAGCACTATTATGCAAATGTTTTATTGCTGTTTTATTGAATTTGTTCTTACATTCGGTTTTGCCAGCTGGTACAGATCAGTGAAAAAAAAAACAAGAAGAGACTTCAGGGTTCAAGGTGTAGTTACAGCGTGCGGCCAAATTGCAGGTATGACCCTGACTGACCTTCCTCACCTATACAAGATTAACACTTTGAAGACGACTCAGCCCGTCTTGGCTGATCCTAGCTAGCGCTTATTACAGGCGTTTAAGCGGCTTCCATCTGTCCACAGAAACTCTACGCCATCAACGTAGGACAAACAGTCAAAAACTGTGAATAACAAGGATATCTCTGATCTTTGATCCCCAAATCAAGATATTTCACACAAAACAATCAGCAACAATAACGAGACAGTCACATCACGTGTATCCTGTGTTGATCTTTAGCTGAGGAAGCAACAACCACAAAGTAATAACATTATAATAATAATGTACTAGAAGCTGTTTCCTGATGTGTACTATTACTCTGTAGTGTATACTAAAAAATATACAGCAAGCATTAAAAGGCTGCAAATGCAAAGAAATTTTTGTTTTCTGTAACCACATTTACCGATTTTTATTTCAACCCCCTAAATGTTTGTGAATGTGTTTTTATGAGGACGCTTTATTCTTCATAAATGACAAGATGAAGCTTTACTGCTCAACAGCAGTTTTTCTCCTCTTTTATAAGAACTTTAACTTGAAGAATCAATGCCAGCTGACTTGACGTCACTGCGCTCTAATTTCGCCAGAAAGTAATGCTTTTCAGTCTTTGTAATTAACGGCTCTGCAAATACTGTCTGTGTGTCACGGAAGTGTTTTCTCCTCTTTTGAAGACAGGCAGGCCTTGACCCATTCCTCCCACACTATTAACCACTTTTCAAAGTAACTTTTTAATTCTGTGCTTGAAGTTTTCCCTGGCAGACTGACTACTCTTGCTTTATGGTGTTGATGAATACAGACAGTGCAATTGCTCTATTCAGTTGTTGTTTCATATGCTACAATGTCCTACAAGATAGCTTAAGTACTCTATTTATCTATTTATCTACCTCACTATCTATATAGCTTTTCTCTTTGATTATTTTTTGCCGTTGCTTCAGGCTACAAATTATTCTGCTCACCTATAGGAAAGATTAGGCATCTAATAACCAGGTGCAGCTTGTACATGGCTACAGAGGGTCATAAGAGCAAACACCGGGCAGGAAACCATCTACCCACAAGACATAATTAGCACCACACTGAGACCAGATCTGCTTATCTGGTCCAGATTCATTAAGACGATTAGTGTTGGCACTCCCAATACAGTGGGAAGAGCACATAAGGAAGCTGTTAGTTCCAGACACTGCTGGACCAATGGTTGTAGAAAGCCTTTACAACAAGGTGTCTGCCATTAAGTTCACAGGGAGCTGAGATAAGCTGCCTGGCTCAGGTTTTATCTATTAAGTCAGCTTGCATGCGCTTTGTAACAAATTCTGATTGTTTCTGACCTTTGAACCATATCAGTCAGTTATAGTGTTGTGCTATTTTACGTGAATAAAAAGTAAAACCAAAAGAAATTAAATATATGATGGTTTTGGTTAAAATAGTGGGCATCATAGGTAAGGTAATCTATGGTATATGCCATTCAGAAAGAGTAATGCAATCAGTGGTCTCTGGTGTCGAATCCACAGTTGTGACACCCATCCATCAATCCCAACCTCCTCCTTTTATAAACTTTAAAACAAATTCTCCAAACATCCTCCTTTGCTTCTCATCGCATTAGTGTTATAAATACTAAGGCCACTAGAGGGCGCGGTCACAATGAAATGTAATAAACTGCTGGCACAATGATAGATTTATGGACTTGTTTTTTAATGGAGGACAGTTTGCATTCTAGATGTAAATAGCATCTCGGATATTTTATGCCAAAAACACAAGGTAGATGCTTCCGCTGCATATAAATAGCATCATTTCGTGCCAACCATCATTACAGGGCAGCATCATTAAACACTGCCTCAGTCAAACAGACCTCCAGAGACAACCTCAAGCCAAGGTTTGTAATGCCACACTGGTCATACTCTCAAGCCTGCAGCTGCCTTGGGTCTGGTGGTGGAAATGTTTGCCCTTGCATCACCATTGTAGTTTTATGACTGGACAGTGTTTGTTTTGTCCTACAAAAAAATAATGAAAAAAGATTTTTTTATAAGCATTTTGTAATGACATACTGACCTTCTAGTAAACTTTGGTTTTCTTTACTGATGTTAGAGTCTATCATGTTTGAATGTTTACTCGGATACATGTTTCCTTTTCCACGCAATATGTTTTTATTCTGGTTTATTTCAGCAGTTTAGGTGTCTTTAATGGAGATCCCTAGTGCAGACTAAGCCAGACATTTAATGGGTCCCGCATCTATACAACAAAAGTGGAGAATGAAGTTGACATTATCAACAGAGCCACAGTAGCCACATTAAGGGGAAAACAGCAGGCTGCAATAAAGTGGAATTCTCTTTAACCCATTGATTGAAAATGTTTTTAGAATGAGCACTATAATGACTCTGAGAGTTTTATTGCTATCTTGGGAAACGCTGTCTGGAGTTGCTAGGGTGCAAATATCTGTAAATGCAGTGAGGAGCATGGCAGAGCTGTTAATGTTACCCTAACCTCTTCTGCAATCATGACGTGTTTCCACACAGTGGGGTAATAAACACACTATGGATGGACCATGCATGAAAATAATGTTAGAAGCAGGTAGTAAGCTAAATATCTATGGTGTGTGGAATCTAGCTGTTGTTAGAGAAAATAACAGCGTTTGTGGATTTTTCATCAGACTTAAGATTTATGGTCCTAAGGCTAACGAAAAAGGCCATAATTTAGCCTTTTAAATGCTTTTTCAAATGTCACGAGCACAATGAAGTCCACGGCTTGACATTCATGCCGTGCCCAGTTAGGGTTGCAGAGTTATTTTATGTGAGTGATTCAGTGAATAAATACAACATTTCTTCTACTCATGACACATGACGTGGCTTGTAGAAATATTATATTTTGGGGGAAGATCTCATCCCTGATGTTGTGTAAGACTGTAACCTCCTCAAACAAATAACTCTAATTTGTTTGTTTTTCTGTGTCGCAATCCTCAAAAAAATCTTAGATTAAGCGCCGCAGCTTGATGTGCTTCCACTGTGAGAGATTATGCAATTGCATTTCACTCTCCAGTGAATTAGACATATTCCTTTGCCATTATTCAAACTGTGGCAGATGGGAAGTGAAGTCATCAGCATGCGACGCCTCTAATGCCAGAGCCCGGTTGATGTATTCTGAGGCGGTTATGTTGCTATAATCAGACCTAATGGAAACAGATGTTGTGTTCCATGGGACATGGCATCTCTAGCACAGCGTGCTGGCTGCCAGGCACTTGGTTCATGAGAGACATCGTGCTGCTTTTCATCTTCACACTTCCTACACACCAGAAATAATCTTTCGGGAACAGTTGTAAATAACAACCTCGCTCACTAACCGAGGCAAAGTGCAAAGAAGAAAGGATCCCAAATGCACGCACAAAGCTGTGTTCATGTGGTAATTTCCATGCATTTTTTTTTTTATGTGTTTATCTACTCTGCGCGTGGAAGAACACAGAAAGAAGCAAATTGCTTTTTTCAATAGCCCTGACATAGCTGCACACAAAATTATCGAAAGGCCAACAGAGAGGCTAAACAATTTCCTGTCAAGTGCAAAAACAGTGGGTGCAAAAGTGGGGGTGCGAGACAAAGAATATTATTATGCATAGACAGTGTGTTGCTGAGGATTTTCTAATCGGGAGTCATTTTGCATTCAGTCGTAATAAAGCTTATGGAAGCCAAGGTATCATGTCATGATGGCAAATTTCTCTTTTAGCTTATATCTCTGAAAGCAGGGTGCATCTTTGTTACCAATTTACTGGCTCGTGCTAACAGCAAATGTGTAGCACCAAAAGGCTCCTATAGCTGCAACACGAAGTCAGAATGGAGGAGAGTGTTACAACTGACCAACGACAGGGCAATCAAACTGATGACATCCCAGCTCTGTCACGAACCATAAAGAAGGCAGAAATGGCACGACAGAATCCATTATCCCCTCCTCTCCACTCCGAATGAGGCCTCAGCAAGCACTCAGAGCTCTCCTTAGTGCCTTGTGAAGACATCTCAGTCAATGGGCTTTAATCACATCCATTTTCCTTCTTTTTTTCATTCTGTTAATAAAAAGGAGAAAAAGCCTCAAGCTCAATCAAAGCTAATAACACTGAAAGGAGCACCGTGTCCATGTGGGTGGACAGACAGCATTTAGGGAAGTAAAGGGTCATAAGTTCATCATGATGCAATAAGCTACAATGTTCTCATTAGAACAAAGCATAGAGCCACATAGCATTCGTTTGTTGCGGTCATTGGATGGAGGAAAATTCCCTTTTGTTTTAGTTCAATTTTGACTTACTGGGTAAATTATCAGGATATTTAACTACTAGATTTTTTGGCTTGATTGGTAGTTGTTCACTAGTCGCTTAACTAGTTCGCTTATCTCACTGTAGCTGCCGGATACCATCAGACAGGATGATATGTTATAGGCCAGTTGCACTGTACACTTTTTGTTGAGACTGGTAACATCTGGAGAGGTTTCTCGAACAGCTCAACTAAACAAGCAAACATGTACTGACAACTTTTAAAATGAAAACAGTGTTACATGGCTCCGCAGAGCCGAGCAGACGTTTCTTTGTCGCTGCAAGTGAACATTTGTTATCATATACATAACATATACTTAATCTATCCTGAAAATTAAAGATTACTGTTACAGCAGGCAAAACAGAAAAAAGAAGCTCACTTAAATGGGAAAAAAGGTCATCAATAAATCAAAATCTAAATATGATATAGTAGTGACTAAGACTGATATGAGACAAGAAGGAGTTTTAATATTGTTTTTCTGGCAGTCGAGCTGAAATAGGTTAAATTAAGGTTTGCTAAATATTAGTTTTGCTAATTATTTAGTTATTTTTATTTTCTGTAGTCAGATGTTCTGAGCATTGTCGTCATTTCTATTGAAACCTCTAAGTATCAGCATGTGGGATCCACTTAATTTGGGCATCTGAAGGACCCGAGTATTACCACTATTTGCCATGGCAACGAAATCGAAAGAGACAGAAAGAAAGCGAGTGACAAGATTCCAGATTAAAATAACTATGTGCCCATGTCCCAGTCCCTGCGTTTGGTCGTGTTTTCAGTTTGCTATCTTTATTTAATATATCAAAGTCTGAATTTCTGTTTGGTTTTTTTCCTGTAAATAGTCCTGACTATTTCTCTTTCACTGTTGTTGTTTTTTTGTACTATTGTTTACTATCTAATTAAAGGTTTGTTTTTGGTTATGTCGCCCGCTTCGCATGCATTTTTAATTCTAAGAACTATGACAACCCAGGGCTTAAAATATCAGCGCCACAGCATCGTGCTCATTTTTAAAATGGCACACAGCTGAGACAAATCTGCATGATGGTCTTAATCAAACGCATTCATCTTTAATCTGTGCTCCTCAGTTACTGGGGTTGCATTTGATTAGTACTTATGAATTCCAATTGAACATGTGTTTGCCCCAATATCCCTGGCTTGTTGCGTTGCACACAATTAGTTAGTATCTTCAGTGTTGTTTTGACTGGCTAACGCACTGCAAATACACAAAGCAGTACAAGCAAGTCATTAATCTGACAGTGCAGAGACAGCAATTAGGAAAAATGCCACAAAGTGAGAAAACGCAAGCAAATACAGAAACAGCTCAGACTGAAGTGACGTGTGAAGTCAACTATCTGAAAAGGTGTTGATTTAAATATTTGAATCATATTATTACAAACAGTTTCTACTGTTCACAGTGTTTTACTGTGTGATTCAGTGTGATGTATTATGTAGGGTTTTTTCAACTATACTGAAGCACTTTTTTAAAGGCTCTGTGTTGGCAGAGGTGAGGATGTTTTCTTTGTTTGCCTGTACCGTGTCTGCCTGTGTTTTCGTTCGTGGCATTATCTCCTCAGGGCCGCTGCAGCACTCACTTCTTTTTTCACGATTGGATCAGTTTATTTGAACTCTCAAGCACATACACCTTTAATTTGGTGAGAACAACACCTCAATTTTGCTGTTGCCAAGCAAACATGCAGCTGTGGGCCATCATTTTTTTTTATTATTTTTTTTTGCCAGGAATCCTAATTACAAAAGACACTTGACCAAGGTAGCAGTTGTAGAAACGCACAACGTGACATAGAAAACTCCACAATAACAACAATAAAAATCTGCTATTTTCAACACAGTGGACTTGAAGAAAGACAACCACACACTGTTAACAGATTGCTGTAGAAATACTGGATATTTTGATATTAATTCAAAATTAGGAGCAATGTAAATGGCAAGATACTATGCCACGTTATATTGTTCTCTCGTCAGTTAAGTCAAAATCCTGCTGCACTAGGTGTCACTACACCACACACTACACACTATATGACCAAAAACTTCTATCGAGAACCGCAATAAATTTTCGCCAACATCTTGCATTCACAATGTGAGAGTTGGACTTTTCTCCAGCATGTCCCAAAGATTCTCAATGGGGTTAATGTCTGGACTCTACTGTGGCCAAACCATGTGTGAAAATGATGTCTCATTCTCCCTGAACCACTCTTTCACAATTTGAGCCTGATGAATCTTGGCTCTGTCATTTTGGAATAGACCTGTAGGCCTATCATCTACCATCACGGTAGAAAAATAATCTACTGATAGAAAAACTTGGTCATTCAGCACATTCAGGCAGTCAGCTGACCTGATTTTTTTGCACACATGACGTTGCCGACACTAAATTTTACCAACTGAAGCAGATTTTAACGCTGGCTCCATAGGCTTGTACAACATGATGAGTGCATCAATCATGAGTTCGTCCTTCCTGTGCCAACACATTTTAAACCGTGCTTCAGTGTAGGGAGGGAAAAAAAGACAACTCCAAAATACAGAAACCCTAACTACACACTAAAACACCTATCACTCTGTGTAACTACAGGGGTCCAACAAACAATGGCCTCGTGTCATACTGATGTCGTCGGAAGTTTATTTCTCTCTCTCTCTCTCTCTCTTTTCTTCAGACACCGTGAAAACTGAAGAAAACACAAAGTTTACAACGTTTACAACAATCTTTGACCTGATCAAAGTCTCTCATATTAGTGTCCATAAACAGTCTCGAGCTAGCGGAACAGGAAAAAAATGCAATGTAATGGATATTACTGAAAATGTCCTCTTATTGCCAATGAAAAACATGTACACAACATTATATACACAATATACATGAAAACCATTATCGTGTGCACCTCTTGGACCACATGCAGAATGACATTACTGTTGTGGCTGTAGCTGCATCTGTAGCTGTGTATCCATGCTAGTTCTGACCCACAATGCCATGGTTGTGCTCTCAGCTGAACTCTGCACTTTACACCTTTAACAAACCCTTATTTTGTACTCACATAATTTAGACAAGTTTTTAATCAATGCTATCCTTTTTATTACCTTGTCCAATAGATTTTTAACCCTTTCCAACCAAAAAATTAACCAACTTAATCATGAATCTATCACAGAAACATATAAAACAAACGCCTTTATTTCACTGTCTCAGGGAGAGTTACACTCTGGAAGAGGGTAAATCAATTTACCCTCTTCCAGAGTGTAACTGGACTCATCAGATCTGTTTCCATTCTTCCAGAGTCCCATCTTTATCCTCCCTTACAAACCGAAGCCCTGTTTTTCAGATTAGCCTCACTGTTAAGTGTCGAAATGCAAACCATGTCCTACTTTCACTGTTAAAAAAAAAACAGGATCGTCTGTGTTGATTATTTACGATATGATTTCACCAGACAATGTAGTGAGCTCTGACCACAATCATTCAAGATATTTTTTTCTGACCAATTATCATCTTCCTCAAAGATAATAACTGGTGAAGTTGTGGGTGCATTGGCAAGGAGGACTAATGCGGCTTTCAAAGAAATAGTTTTACACTTTAAAAAACCTAAAGCCTATATTCTGCACACTACACCATACAGTAAGATTTACTGGAGACTGCAGTTGGAAACTATATATTGTAATATGTCAGTGTGGTGGGGCGTGGTCTGTGGTGCCGCCGACACACCTGCAGCGGCATCTGCAATCACGCCTTGCCAGCATAAAAGACGGAACTAGGGCCCGATTGTGGTTGTTGTTGTTGGAGTGTGGCTGTGAGCTGCAAAGCTGTGTGTGAACAGCAACCGTGAGGGTCGATAAAGTGTTTAAAGATGCTGAAAAGCATGAACTTGTCATCGGGTCTGATCACAGTCAGATCTGGTCAATTTAGCTCCTAGTACTTTAACAGGGACATTTGTTACAGTGCCTCCTTAACTATTATCAGGGTAAATAAATGTAGCTAATACTCACTATGCTTGACTGAATGCACCAAAGGCAGAATCGGATGAGAAGACTAACATTACTTAAATGTCTGAAACAGTAGCTACACCCAGCAGCCATTTTTTCTTGTCTCAGAAAGAGCAACAAAAAAATTCTTGCAGGCAGAATCACCAAGTCAGGAAACACAAAAGATATGCCACTTCATTTTATCCTTTTTTTGTATGGAGTCAACAAATGTGACACAGCTAGTTAGGTGCTGAGCTTCAGAAGTGCTGGCTGCATGGTAGCTGATGAATTGTATCTGCTTTGGGCAGAGTCGTGCTAGCTGTTTCTCAATTCTTCTAGTATTTGCCTTACAATAAAGAAACAGAGTTGCATCAGTGTTCTCATCTTTGCGAAAAAGAAAAGAAATGGGAACAAAAAACACGTTTATTTCAAGGGTGTGAAGACACTTATATGCACACCTAACAAACCTCAGGAAAAGGATGAGTTTGTTTTCAGTCCTTTTAGCGTTGCTGTGGCAAAAATTAAACACCATTCAAAAGGAAGATATATTGTACATCGCCAGCATCTTCCATATGCCTACCTGACCTCCCACAAGGGAGGATGTGATCTATCTTTTCAAGGTAAGGACCTCACTTGATGTGATGGAGCACCTTGAGGAAGCCTATGAATGCAAAAATTGCATGAAAACTGTTATATACTTGCTATTTACAGATGACAGTGAGGTCCATAGCAGTGAGGTCTATAACAGCTTCCGTGCTTTCCTTTACGTCTGAACGCTTCTAAATAAAATGTAAAGAAAGCTGAAATGCCTCTACAGGGGTTACAGCGGGAGCAAGGTTTTGACTCCTTTGGGGACCTTGTGTATAGATGGCTTACTGTTTTCAAAAAAATATCATCAGTGCAAGAGTGATCCCACTTTTCCAGCTTGAATGTCAAAGTCGATGTGAAGGGTGTTGCTTAGAGCCGAGAAGCCATTATTAGACATACTTTTGAAACGGCGAAATTTTAATAACATCCTTTCACAAGGTTGCTGTGAGGACAATATGGAATAGGAAAAAAATTGCTATCAATGGTGTCAGAAATTATTTCAGATCTATACAATAGCACCAATCATTGACAGATGTCTCCAAACATGAAGTAACCTTGAAATAGCAAAAAGCCAAGGCGACCTTAGACGGTCCTTACACGCAAGCTTTTTGTTATCTTCAGTACCGTCTACCTCAGAATATCAGTTTTAAAGGCATAACACACACCTTTCCAAAAAATACATATTACATCACTTTTCCATTTTCATGTCACAGGGTATATCATGCTCATTCCATTTGACTCCTAAACTTTTTATTAGTCTCTCACCTGTTAAATTATTCATGTCAAAATAATGGTGTCTCTGTGCCTCACACAATCTTCAGTCATTTGTTTTGGTAGTAAAAGGGAAGCCGATTGGTTGGAGACGTGCTGAAAATACCCAAAGAGCAGGATTATAAAGGTCAGAATCAGTTGCTGAGATGATCTAATCAAGTTTATTTATAGAGCATATTTCAAAATACAGAATTTTAGCACTTTACCACTATTAAAACATGCATAAAATAATTATTCAGTCATTTATTTCTAATTATTATGATAAAAGACTAAATGTCTCTTAAGTAATCATTTAAAAGGCACAAATGAAGAGCAGTCCTAATATGAAAAGGAATTGATAAGGCACAGTTATTTTCATTTGTAACTAGAATTTAAAGATCACCAGGTACATCTGGTCTAATGACGTGGCCAAGATGTGGAGGTGTTAAACTATGAAGGATAGAAAATCAAACAAAGCCTCAAAATATATATATTTTTAAATGTAGACGTTAAATGAGATCAAATAAAAGAAGCAATGGGGTCTTGCTTTTGGCTCCCAGTAAAAGGCAGCACATAAGTGGAAGACATACTGCACTAAAATGACTTGCAGTTGTGTAGATGATGTAAAAGCATACATGGCTACCTGTAGGTCTATAATAGAAGTGATTTGATCTTAGAAATCATTTTAAGTTGAACAAAACTACCTTGATGACTGATCATATTTTGAAAATCATATCAAGCTTTTATTTTATCAATAACATGTTAGGAAAGAAAGCTGAGGGAGGGAGCTGCTTTTTTATCTTGGTTGTTTGATTTTTCCCACAGGGCATAGCTGAATTGCTGGGGGGGAAAAAACCCCAGGAGGGATTTCTTTAAAGTGATTATGACCACTCCGGCGCTTGTCTGCATTTTGCTACTGGTAGTTCCTGTAAGAGTGAAAAAAACCTCCCTTATTGGGGATTGCCTGTCATTCTTTTGCCTTTTTTGTACAAACTGTTCTGACCTTGGCTTTACTAATTTCCTGCACTCATCCTGCTTTGATTGTCTAGATATGCAGTGTGACAATAACCTGCGCAGGTCAGGAGGTTTCCACCTCTCCTTTACAAAAGCCATCTGCACACATGAACTCCTGACACTGTCATCAGAATCAGCTTGGGGTTTTCTCACATCTAGCACACAGCAGGAGAGAATTTAATTCAGACATGTTGCTGGTACTAGGAAAATAATCCCTTTTATTTAAGCTGGGACAATGCATGGGTAGAGCGTACAAAAACATGACACCTATTAACCCGACAACCTGAGATATTCTCTGTGCTATAATCAATTATTGTCAGATTTGACTGCATCAGAAAATTGTATTTGCACATGCACCTTTGTTGGGTAATGTATAGACATATTCAGAGCCATATAGCACGCGTGCTGTAGCAGTAATGTGAAAAAACTATTGAACTAGCTGCTTTAATGTCAGAAGACAACATTCGGAAAAATGTTAGATTAAGTTTTTAAAAAGTATTTCTCTTTAGAATGTGCCTAATGAATCAAACTACTCTACTGAAATAAATTAACAATATATCAGTGAAAAATAATCCATTAAAAGTAAAAGTCTTGCATTCAAATTTTGACATTAAAAGAAAAATTCCTCATGGGTTTCAATAGATTAATGTGCTTAAAAATACAAAACATTGTACAATCTTTAACTTGTGCTTTGTGTCGCGGTTCACTGAGGACTCACACGAAGGACTCTCCAACTTGAGAAGAACACAGTGGAATTTATTTCACGTTTCACCAGGTGTATGTACAGACAGTGCGGGGAATAGTGCCATATACAAAGGTGGCAGGGGATCCAAGGTGGGGAGGACAGGGGGAAACACTCGCTCCTCGCAGTCACTCACTGCCAACCACTCTCCAATCACTCACGACAAGGAATCCTCTCAGGGGAAACCAGGGACGGGTCCAGGGAATCGAACACGAGTCACACAACGCTCCAACGATGAATAGCTGCCATCCCTCTGCTTAAATGCTGACAGCGCAAATGAGGCTCAGGTGTTTCCACTTCACAGGTACGTGGGCCGAGGGCGTGAACCCACAATGAGTTACACCCCGGCGAGAGAGAGATAAAGACAGAGCAAGAGACAATAATGCTGATCAGCTACCTGTTGATCCACCGGGCCGTGACACTTTGTGTTTAAATCATAATCACTCAAATGTGAGTTTCATAAAGTTGTACTAAACTGGTTAAATTGTAGTAAATTGTATTATTAAATGTATTAGTTACTACACTGAACTTTTCCATTCTGTAATTTCCCTTGCAGTGTTAGCAAATATCTTATCTCAACCTCTAATAGTAAATGCGCTATCAAAATTAAAGAAAAGGCTGCAAGACACAAGTGATAGGCATAAAAGATGATAATGAAACTATCATCACTAACAGAAGGCCGTGAGGGAAAAGAATATAGAGAAAAGTTTAATCTTATATGAGCTTAAATTTTCCTGACTCTGATAAGTACAAGAAACAGGCAACATCCAACAGCAGTACCAGCAAAAGATTAATGAACCTCTCAATACATAAACTTCTTATTTAACATGGAGCTCACACACTAACCTTGTAGAAATGTGTTTTTTAACACTTCTTTACATACTGTTTTTGTCTCAAATTTAAAGAGCAGCTAAACACAACAGTGCGTAAAAGCAACTGATCACCTGATTTTCAAATGAGCAACAGCTGCTTAGTGTTTAAAGTGAATAATGTTGCGAAATGCAGTGAGGTTTCAGTGAGGCTCCAACTCTATCCCATAACCTGGAGTCAAATATCACCAGTCAAATGAGAAGCTTGTACTGTAAATGAATTTTGCTCCCACTGCAGACCTGCAGGAGAGCGATAAACTGGAGGAACAGACATAGACGCGCACTCACATATACACACATATGCAGGGTTGTTGAGGACCTACCATCCTCTCCTCTGAACACCGGAGGCAAATCTAAGTCTGCCTGGATCCTACTCACTTCCCACCAGATAGTGCAGAGCGAGATGAAGCTCTCCTCCCTGTAGTCATGTATCTCAATGCTAACATGCAGTGGAGCAAATGCTCAAATTAGGAGGAAGAGCATAAAAGTGGGAATTCGGTGCTGGAGCTGGGGCTGGTGGGAGATTGCGAGGAGGATTTTGTATTGATGCCCTAGGTGAATTTTCATGCATAGGTACAAGCAATAACAACCAAAGAGTATTACAGTTCCAGTGAGACTCACCAACAAACCCTAACCACACTTAGAGTGTTGTAATGGCTTCTGGACATGGAAGGCTGGAGATATCCCTTTTGTTTTGTGCATGGTGAGTGTGAGCAGGTGTTTTGCACACTCTAGTGAATAGATGGGGTACATGAGGAAAATTGATCCATCACCGGAGAACTGTCTACGTGCTTAAGTGCACCCACTCATTCCCTTGCTTACTCAGCGTATTGATTTAAAACAGTATAAACAGCCACCTGCAGTGAGAGCTTGCGACTGATACGTTCCCAGAAAGCAAGAGATGAGCAATTTGAAAGCCGTAAATGTGGGCAAGAAGGGGTAAGCGCTTCTGCTTGGTTAAATAGGAAGATTATAAGGTAGATAAATGGATCATCACCTCATCACATAAGTGTGAAATCTATGTAACATGGAGTATGTGCAAAAAAAGAAAAACAAAACACTGGAGTTAAGTACGCTGATCAGTGAAGAAAAGCAGTTCAGGCAGACACAGAGTATTAATCACATTTTAAATATGATAAATTGGAAAGTATGTCACTTTAGGTCATAACACTACATTACAGTTTTTTTTGTCCTGTTTTATCTTCTTATGGTTTTTCTCCAGCGTGTTGCTGTTGTAGAAATTTTAGTCAAAATGGTTACAAAATGTCTATGAGGTGATCTACAAGTTTACCGTAAGATTTAACAATGTGTACAATGACTTTA
>VOQK01042352.1:22858-36435 GCA_015052645.1 Benitochromis conjunctus | reverse complement strand
CCCGACCACCACGACCCCGACCACCACGACCCCCACCACCACGACCCCGACAACAACGACCCCGACGACAACAACCCCGACCACCACTACCCCGACCACCACCACCCCGACGACAATGACCCCGACCACCACGACCCCTACCACCACCACGACAACGACGCCGACCACAACGACGCCGACCACAACGACCCCGACCACCACGACCCCGACCACCACGACCCCGACGACAATGACCCTGACCACAATGGCCCTGACCATAACGGCCGCAAGCAGCACGGCCGCAACCAGCACGGCCCGAACCAGTACGGCCGCTACCAGCACGACGGCAACAAGCACGGCTGCAACAAGCACAGTCGCAACCAGCACAACTGCAACAAGTACGGCAGCAACCAGCTTGGCCGCAACAAGCACGGCCACAACCAGCACGGCTGCAACAAGCACGACCGCACCATCGAACATGAACGGAACCACAAACGGAACCAGCACGACCGCACCATCCAACATGAACGGAACCACAAACGGAACGAGCACAACTGCACCCAGCACGACTGCACCATCCATCACGAACGGAACGAGCACGACTGCACCCAGCACGACCGAACCAACCATCACGAACGGAACCACAAACGGAACCAGCACAACCGCACCCAGCACGACCGCACCATCCAACACGACTGCAGCTCCAACACTACCTGCCCCACTAGTGCCTGACAGTAATGTGACAAATCTTAATGTAAGTAATGCAGAAAAATTTAAAAAGAAATAAAAATCATAAAAATATTAGTTCATTACTAAAGCAGAAGACTGAAGAAAACAATATCAGTGAACAATAAAGTGGTATTTATCAGTACCTGCTAAACTATGCATTGGCCCACTCCCTAACATGGATCTTATTTATTCTTGCAGACCTCTATTACTAGAAATGATTGTGGCAAGAAACAGCTGTGTGCAGCTCAGCCCTCTGATTGTGACCCCTCCAGCGGGACATGTTACTTCATTGCTGCCCAAGGGCTGGGAGGTCAAAATTTTATCTTTGCACTCTCAGGACAATCAGATGGCTACATTGCTACTACCCTGTCACCTAGCACCACACTGGTATGTCACATTTTGTCATTTCAACACAGATGAAAATACAGTAAAATTTAACACTGAGAAAGTCTAGCATTTTGTTAGACGTCATCTTTGTAGCAAAGTAACATTTCCAATTTCTGTTTTTTCACCACAGGAAGGCAACGACACAACTTACATCTGTGCAAATAACAACGGTGCAGTCCAATACTTTAGTGCTCTTCTCAACAACGGCAAGCTGAATGTCATACCGAACGTGAGTTCTACTAGCACACTTTTGAAAAACACTAGTTTTTTATTTGGGTTGGAGTTTGTGACAAATGCTCATTCTGCCTATCCCTGCTTATGCCCTTGTGTTGCCTTCACTTGTACTCTCTGTGATCTGTTTTCTTCTGCAGCTTAATGTAAACAGTGTGAAGGGCAAATTCGATGGAAAAAAAATCCAGTGTCAATTTGATGCCACAGTACCAGACGCTACTAGCACCAAAACTAAAGCAGCCACAAGCAGTACAAGTTTCGCAATGGCAGTCTCCACTGGATCTTACAATGCCAGTAAGCTAACGAATCAACTTTGCATTATATGCACCTTCAACAGACCTCTTATACTGATTGTTACAATATATTAATATGTTTTTATGCACTTTAACACATCAGTGATCTTTTTGTCTTTGCTTGTTCTTTCAGCTTCCGGTCTGGGTAGCCCTACTTTCCAAATAACAACTAATGTGGTAGACCTGAGTAATGTTAATGCCACCATCACCAATTTGCTTAATTCCACCAGCAATAACAACACCACATCCAGCACCAATGCCACCAATGCTGTCACAATCCAGCAATCAGTGATGCAAGGTAAGAGTACCAGATAAGTTTTCTTCTTTCTTTTGGTTTAACACTTACCTGAGACTAAAGTATGTGCTTAAAACATGAAACACACAGAGTACTAAATGGTTGTTTTTCCTCTTCTTCCATCCTCATCTCTAGCTTTGCTGATCACTGTGGGCGTCCTAAGTCTGACCTGGCTATAAGGAAACTGAAACCTGCACTGCATTAACAGATTAAAACTTCCCTATCCAACCATGCTACTATGTTTAAACTCACAAGTTTACTATCAACAGTACAGCCCAGACTGCTATGACTAGTTTTGTGTGAAAAAGCCATGACGAATGAGAAGGACTGGTGGAGGGCAATCACTTTTATGAAGCTTATTTGAGTGCTTTTGCATGCAGTTAGACATTCTGCAGGAATTTTGTAGAAATCTTTAAAATGGGGTGGTAAGATGGGGCACAATTGAAGAATTAAGAGTAACCAAAAATCTGATTTAAATTAAGTGATCCAGAATAATGGCTTTTGCCTGTGAATGTAATTTATGCAAATTTTGGGTATAGGGTCTGGTAGCCTTTAAAGCCCACAATTTTATTGCTAAGCGTCTGGTACCCTTTAAAGCCCACAATTTTATTGCTAAGCGTCTTGGTAACTTAAACTGCTAAACCATGTAAACTGAAACTGCTAGTAAATTTAACAGCTGTATACAAATCAAGACATTTTGTCCAAAAGCTGAAGAAGCTAAGAAGCTTTTGTTAACCACTGTTTGCTTTTGTTTATCCTTACAGCACAAAAAACAATATTCATTTCCTGATGATGATGACAATGATGCCAGCAAATGTTAGAGATGCATTTTTTAAAATTATGTTCTGATAGTATGTTGTTTATATGAATACTGTTTGTTCAGCAGTGCTTTTGCAATGATGCC
Source organism: Benitochromis conjunctus (assembly GCA_015052645.1). Classification (NCBI taxonomy): domain Eukaryota; kingdom Metazoa; phylum Chordata; class Actinopteri; order Cichliformes; family Cichlidae; genus Benitochromis; species Benitochromis conjunctus. The sequence continues at coordinate 33,617 of VOQK01042352.1, read as the reverse complement.
TTCACTGGCGGATGTTCACATGTGTTTTCTAGCTTATTAGCAGGTTTTCACAAATAATGTTATATGTGGTACTACTGATGATGCTTGTGTAATGATTTTGCATTACATGTTTATAATTAAATATTTATCAAAAACAATATTTTGTGTGTTTTCTGATGGACATTAGTTACGATGTTAACAAGATCTAAAGATTCGAATTGGAACCCTTAACATTTTTGTAAATTTTGTTTATGCGTTTTCTTAAATGAAATTCCTTAAAACTATATAAATTATAAGATGTAGCAGTACTGTTGCATCTAGCCTTATCTTAAAAAGTCAGTCAATGCCTAGAGCTTGTGACCATAAGGATAGGAATGCAGATCAAAATGTGAACTCACACCTTCACTGTCAAGCTCAGATCTCTCTTTACCAATACAGAGCAGCACAGCATCCACATCACCGTCAAGAGCCTGAGATCCACAACATATTCCAGAAACTTGCTCCCAACCTGGAGCAGGTAACCCATGGTTTTGCAGTTGAAAACCATGACTTTAGACTTGGAGATGCTAATTCTTATCCAAACATTCACCTAGGAAAACCCCAGAGCAAGTTGGAGATCATGGTCTGATGAAGCAAGGAGAACCACATCATCTGCAAAATGTAGAAACAAGATCCTGAGATCACCAAACTCTCCATCTGCCACCCCTTGGGTGCACGTAGAAATTCTGTCCAAACAAAATCTGTGAGAAAGGGCAGCTATGGTGAAGTCTGACAGCAACAAGGAGTGAGCCTAACTTTTGGCTGGCAGTGTGAAACAAGCTCTCACTGCAGTTTTACAGGCACCAGAAACAACTTTACAACTAAACACACAAAACCAGCAGCTATAGCTCACAAGTTACCCCATGCTATATTTGGGACCTGCTAGTATGTCACGGGAGGAACAAATAGCTGCTGTCTCTCTGTCTGTGATTCAAGAGCAAAGATAACACTTTTCAAAGTAGATTTCTCAGTTGTATTAGCAGGTGGAGATTTTTGTACTCAGGCCATTACTAAATGGATTGAGCCTTTTATTGTCGCATTATCAGCTGTCCTTTTCATGTATGGCATGTGTTCCCCAACTGATCCAGCATCTCAAAATTCTGATAACTTTCCAGTCTGGAAAGATCCTCGTCCAGATGATTATTACAGCAATGGAGTAATTCTTCTTCAACATGACCTACCTTTCCACTTTGACTCCTGTGTGATTCTTTAATTTATGACCCATCCATCCATTCACTTCCGCTTATCCTTTTCAGGGTCGCAGGGGGTGCTGGAGCCTATCCCAGCTGTCTTAGGGTGAGAGGCAGGGTACAGAGTTTCCAATTAACCTATCCCCACAAACTGCATGTCTTTGGACTGTGGGAGGAAGCCGGAGGACCCGGGGAGAACCCACGCAAACACGGGGAGAACATGCAAACTCCACACAGAAAGACCCCAGCCTGATGATGGAATTGAACTCAGGACCTTCTTGCTGTGAGGCAACAGTGCTAACCACCGTGCTGCCCAATGTGCAGAGCCTTTAACTTTAAAACTAGAAAACGTGAAAGTATATATTTTTACTTACAAGTAAATGAGACACTGTCTGTAAATATGATGGGAGAACTTTGAGTAACTTTTTAGGGACAAGCTCAATCACTTTAAAACTATATAAAACTATTTTTTCTTGACAACTATGTATTTTACACATCATTTTTGAATGTAAGCATTTTAACACTGACTATATAGTGTCTGAATACTAACGGAGACAAAGAGGTGTAAGCAAGGACGATGAGGGAAATTTAAAATAATGAGAAGTGACACAGATGAAGGGAGGGGGGGATGTGAAGTTCAGGGAGTTTGCTACCCGCCGTGGTTATGTTATAACACCATCCTGACCTTTATTGTTAAACAAATGCAGGACAAATCAGAATGAATCACGTTAGCTAACATCCTCCATCTCGCCTCATCTTGTTAAGACTAGCTAATAACCTCTGCTTCAGGACAGGAAGGTTCACTTTATAAGCGTGCCAGTGAGAGTTTAATTGTGGGTGACCGGTTGTTTTCAACACGGCTGTGTATTGTTTTTTTTCCCGTACATGCTGAGGAGGCCGGATTTTAACTCTCTCTTCAGTTCTCACGCATGCATCGGTTTACTTCTGCAGATTAAACCCACATTGTGTCAACAGGGTTAGGCCGCATGCTTATACATCCATTTAACCATTAACCACTGGCTGAATAGCAGTGACTCATCCCTGCAGACTCCCTCCATTTACCCCCCCACCTCTCACCCCAAAGTCACACTCATCAGGCTAAACCAAGTCTCGTCAGTTGGATGCCCTGGATTCATGCCCCTCAGATAAATGCATACATTGTGTTTAACGGCTTAACAGGCCCGCTTGCACGCGCACGCGCACCGATGGCTGTGTGTACATTTGATGGAGGCAGAGAGAGTGATGGCAAACAAGAGCAGAGTGAACAAACTGACCTCTATCTCTCTTTGTACCGCTCACGCCCTGACCAGGGTTAGTAATGTGAAAGAATATAAATCAGGAAAAACCAAAGCAGCTCTGTACTGAAAAATACTTTGTTCTGTCTGCTGTCTGGAGATTTGTTCAAGTATAGTAACGTACTCGTAATACCAATACTGGCAGCTTTTGTCAAGGTCATTAAAGATGCAGCACAAAGTCTGGGGTTGGGATATATCTACTTTACTCACATTTCTGTACTGCTTTCTTATAGTTTTTTATATTAGTGTAAATGCAGAGGGAGAGACCCCCTGCTGCATAACTTTACATCAGTGTTAAGATTCCCTACGGGCTTGTAAAAGTGCAAAAGAAATAGTCTCACCATCTGCACATTAAGGGACAGACATACAAGATACATTGCAGCCCTTTAGCGATTACAGGGAGAAAATGTACATTTCCGTGTTCAGCAGCAGCTCGGCGTCTCAAGGCCATCGCATGTTTAGGCAATGGTTTGTCTGTGACTAAACCCAAAAGGACCACTCGAAGTAAAAGAACGGAGTCTAATCACCAGCTTTGACTCTTTTCTTAGTACGGGGCCACATCTGTTGTGGATTTTCTCGCTCACCTCGGTGTCAAAAGAGTGCACGTGTGTGGGAGAGAAAAGATATAGAGGAAGCATTATGCCACGATGACTTAAAATGCCAAAAGCAAACCGAATAAGAAAATAACTCAAATATAATATCAGAGGCAGATGATGTCTAATAGTGTTAGTCAAAGGTCGATTTAATCATTAGCAGAGGCATTCACTGGAAAGGGAAAAGTTAACAGAGACAGCACTGATATAATTCAACCTAAATCCCCTGAAGGCTTTACAGGGCTTTCACAGTACGACCCTCCCTGGATGAGATTTTCTAAGAACTGAGCTGCAGGATACGACTGACAGTGAAACTCTGTTCTCTTAATCTGTTTTCAAAAACACGTCACAGTGCTGAAGTTTTCGAAACATTAAGAGGAAACGCTGGACGCGACGAGCACAAATGAATCAGCATCGGCAGCATAATGTTCAGCATAATTTGCTATGCTGTCCCTGTCACGCCATTTTCCTTTTACATACACCGGTTCAGCTGTTCTTGAAGATAAATATGTAATCCACCAATAACATGGCAGCAACCCAGCATATTTAGACATCTACAGTAAATCTCAATTTAGTCTAGACATGGATCCATCCTGCCTTGTATCAGCGGTTCATGCTGCTGGTGGTATAATGGTGGGCCCTTACCACCAACTGAGCATTGTTTAAACGCCACAGCCTGAATGTTATGGCTGACCGTGTCCATCCTATTATGTACGCATCATCAGTGTATCCATCATCTGATGGCTGCTTCCAGCAGGATAATGCACCATATCACAAAACTGGAATCATCTCATGCTGGTTTCTTTAATATGACAGTGTGTACTCAAATAGCCTCCTCAGCCTAACAGAGCCGCTTTGGCTGCAGTGAAACAGGAGATCTATGGTGAATCTATGCCATGAAGAATTAAGGCAGTTCTGGATGTAAAAGGGGGTTTAACCTGGCACTAGGAATGTATAGATAAAAAAGTGACATGCGAGTGTATAGTAAAGTAAGTAGGCTTTGGTTGCTTGCTGATAAACAGTCCATGTGCTGAGCGAAAGAGGGACTACAGCTGCATTTTTAAAGAATGACGATGCATGGAAAAGGAAGTTAGGTCTTGATATCTGCTGGCTACATCAGTGTCCCCAGAGAAAAAGTCATGAGACGACAATCTACTGTACTTTAGTTACTGGCAGAATGAAAATAAAAGGATATATATATATGGCTCACTAGCACAGTCTAAAATAGTTTAGTTTGCCCGAGATGACACGTTGTCTAACTACAATGCTAGGCGATCCATGGCCCCTACTTCACTAGCTTTTGTAACACAGAGCAAATCCTCATAGAAAATTCATGCTTTTCTATTGTTTTCTACAAAAACAATAAACAAGGGTGATCCTATAAGCACGCTTTGAGACACTGCCAACCGAGTAATGTTTTAAAACACAGACAGTATATAAAGGATGGATATAGACACTGGCGACTGAAGTCATGCGAGGATTTCAGTCGTCTTAGGTTTTTTTTTAGGCCAGGCGTAACAGCAAGGAATGTCAAGGAGTGCATCTAAATGTGACACCATGGGACACTATAAACTCATACTGCACTGACACAGCATAGCTCTGCACGTAAGCATGCTCTCTCTGATGTATCATCCTTTTTTACTCTTAATAGGACCAGACAGAGGTGCCGCCCCCTACTGGCCATTAGAAAGAGCAGAGTTCTAATGTAGATCACCTTCAGATCCAGAAGATACCTCCACCTCATACACTGCAATACCCCCACCCCCCAAAAAAAAACTATTAACGCCACAGTTTTTAATAACAGAGGGGGTTGTGAATCGGTGCACTAGAGGGGCAACAATGAGACAAACGGCAAAACAGGAATGGTTTCACAGGTGGAGGCCACTGACTTTTTTCCCCTCCTCATATTTTTTGCTTGTTTCTTTCACTAGTTTTGCATTTGGATCGGTTCAGTGTCACTACTGGTAGCATGAGGCGATACCTGGAAGCTACAGAGGTTGGACAGGTAATACAAACCAGTCAGGATGAAACATCACCATTGCAGGAAGGTTTGCTGCGTCTCCCAGCACAGTCTCAAGAGAAAGGAGGAGATTCCAGGAGACAAGCAGTTACTCTAGGAAAGCTGGTCCAGATCTGGGAGGAGACGCCCCAGGACACCATCCTTTGCTGCATCAGAAGCATGCACTGATCATGTCAGGCATGCATACAAACATGTGGGGCCCGTACAAAATACTGAGCACCGTTCTGAGTTGCTGCAATGAAATTTCAGCAAACTGCACTATTTTTTTCACTTTATGTTACAGGGTGTCTCAGTTCAGCTCTGTAGGTTGTTAATTTTCATTTCCGTCAAGCAATGTGGCGTTCGTTCATTCCTAAAAGTCCACATCAGCATAGATATCCACCATGATTTTTTTTCTTCACATTGAGATCTGATGTGTTTTCAAAGTGTTTATTTAATCGTTTTGAGCGGTGCACATAATGCGTTACTTTGGGAGGATGTTCAAATCTGCAAAAACTACCTCACAAAGTCAATTTATTAACTTTTCACTCATCTTAAAAATGTACACAAATGTAGACTGACGGTTGACAGCATTGACTCTTCATTCACTCTTACGTTAGTCTTTATTCAGAAATCAAATGGAGCGCGATAAAAGAGTATTCTGGTAGAAATGACACATAATTTGGAGTGAACTACGCGGCACCAAACGTGGCCGTCGCAGAGACACGACAACACATTTAATAAAAGTTCATCTTTTGTAGAGCTGCAAAGCTGGAAAGTGGTTTATGAGAATGCAGTAATGTGTGTTTGGACAGCTGTGTGCTGCCCTTAAGATTAGACCTAACATAAAAGGGTAATCTAATCAACACCCTTCATGGCCACGAACTTCACGTCATCCCTCAATAACTACCCTGCTCTGAATCAGATGCCGAGTCGATACATCCCATCAGGAAACCACAGCAATTTGGAACCTACAAAAAGGACTGGGCCTATTCTCCAAAGGCATCAACAGCAGCCGGCCTGTTTTGGAGTGAGACAGCGGCTATTGTCATGGAACCGCAGTAGAATAGACGGCCGATAATGACAGGGGAAATGGAGCCGGGCGCACTAAATGTCACGCTCGGTCTCTGGGGGCGTTGCATAGTGCTTAGCCTGTTGGTGGACCTGTTTAGAGCCGAGACAGACTGATAGAGATGGAAAGAGAAAGAGGGAAATAGAGGAGTTGGATGGAAGGATGGGGGGGATAAGTGAGCGAGAGACTATGTGCACACATGTGCGTATCTGTATTGTCTGCCTGTGTTCGAGTGCGCCGTAGCTCCTTCCATCTCCCGAATCTCTACGTGTCTCTAATTCATAGTGACCTCTCCATTGTTAGGGAGCAGATGAGCTGGGTCCAGAGCTACACTGATTGAATGGAGTCCACTGAAGCTGTTTCTCTGTTTTCTACACTATTCCCCTGGCTGTCTCCCTTCATTCTCATCCCAGTTCATTGTTACAGCAGAGGTGCCCGGGTAAAGCACGCACACGCACACACGCGCACACACACACACACACACTCTCATACAGAGCCTAGGGCAAAGAAAGGGGGCCAGAGAGAGGGGTCTTTCTTTATTGCTCTGATCAAAACATTCATCTATCCTATCTGTCCCTCTCCCTCCCTCTATTACACTCCCCTTATTAAATCATTCCCCTCCTATTTCAGCTGAATTTATCCGCGAGTATTACCTTGCCCCCAAACCAGCACACACAGGCTTGCACACTCCGATCTCAATTTCAAGCAAATTTATGTATATAGGGGCATTTTTTTCTCTTTGAGATCAATTAGATGGAAGCAGGAGTGAGAAGATGTGTTATGAAACAAGGGCTGACCTTGACACATACGCCACAGTCAAATGAGTCACACACACACACACACATCTATACAGTAGGCCAGCCTGTGCCGATGTAATGAGACTGAGCAGAAAGTTGGAAGCGGGAGACGATGGGAGGAGACTTTTCAGGAAATGGGTCAGAGAATTAGAATCACACCTCCTCCGTGCCGCTACAGCTACTTGCTGAAAGTGTTTCTTGCAAATTGAGAAAGTCTCTATTGTCGATGTCTTGGGGAAAGTGGAAATGAGAAGGAAGGATGAAGCAGGAAGCAGTGAGGTTGCTGAGTACGCACAAACTAGTACTCAGGGGTCTGAGCCTTTGCATTTGAGGAATTCAGTAATCCAATTACCCAGACGAGCATATACTTCTTTTAGCAGACTGCCTGTAACCCAGGACAGATGTTTGTGGCCAGGCATATGCACGCAAACACACACACCGGCAAACAGACACACGTACATAACACAAGACTTCAAAGACGTTTGTTTCCAGTGCCAGATAATAGTACATCCTCCCTACTCTGTTTCGAATGAATAAATTATCGAAGCTGAAACACACAAACACGAGAAATTCGGTTTCAAGATTGTTTTGCTTGGTGTCAGACGAGCCTATTAGTAGCTTTCTTAAGGGGTTAATTGCGCTACTGCTCTACAGGGCAAGGAGCAATACTGTGAAAACTGTAAATCTGCTAAGAAAAAAAAGAGTGTGCACACATTAAACCTACAATATATTTCTGGGTTATTATTTGTTAAATTATCAGAATAAAAAGTAAAGCTTGTGAAAAAAAAAATCAAGAGCTACATATTTGTGTGCTTCTGTGTGAAAGTCTTGTGGCTCAAGGATGAACCGCTGTTGTGTCTAGATATAAGAGACAAGTTTGCAAAGAAATTTAAATTGTGTCTTTAGGCACTTTAGCAGCCTGTCTCAAAAGACATAATTACTTCTCATTTCTTTAGTTGAGTCTATGAAAAATGCCAAAGATAACACAGTTTGACAGGCATTAAAAAAAAAAGAAGCATTTTTGCACCAACAAGGTGATTCCCAAAGAGCTATTAGCTGAAAACTTGGCATATCTCTGCACAGACACACAGATGGATTTATTTAAAATGTTCAGTTTGTCCTTAAAAATGGAGAAAAATAGACAAGTGCAGGACAGAAGAAGTGATGGGCTAAAAAATGTTCTACAGCACATGAACATTCTCTGAAAGTCATGTTCATGTTTTAGAAATAGGAATAAATCCAGCAGAGACCTGACACCGTTGAGCCACCTACTGTTCACTTCCTGGATAGACAGACCCACAGTGAAATGTCATGGACGGGCCTTCCCAGAGTCCACACCTCAACATCATTGAAGTGGGACCATCTTGACAGAGAACAGAATAAATGGCAGCCTTCAAGAAGCCTAGAGAACTATTCCTGAAGAATACTTGTAGAAATAACAAGAAACACAGCCGGCCCCAGAGTGAGTTTGGGCTGTGTTGAAGTGCTGAAGCTGTGTTGGGCTGTCATACCATGTAGTGACTTTCAACCTCAATTTTACAAACTGTTTCCATTTATATTTGCACATATTTCTCATTTTTCGAGCAAAATGTAAAGAAATGAGGGATGGATCAAGACTTTTGCACAGTACTGTATGTGTAATGTGAAATTGTTAACAACTCTCACACAGAGCTGACTGTTAGTAGCTTTCAGTTTTAACTTTAAATGCTGTGCTACTATTAGCTAACGTTAGTTAGCATTATGGTTAGCTAAGATACAGTTAAATTATTTTAAAAAGTGGCCCAAATTTGGTAGTAGCACCTACTATTGTCTACTATTGTACTATTGCTGCTATTGTACTCTTCTTAGTAAAGACGAAATGGCGTTAAGTCACATGTGGCAGTCCTTTTCCAGCAGCCATTTTGACGCGTCATAGCACGATAAACACAGGTGTAATTAATCAAATGAATTACTGTCCAGTTACATTTAATGTGCCACAGCCATTGTGGTGAGCCAGCACGCTCGGCCTGGTCTTTTCAAAAGGAACAAGGACATAATTAATGTTATTAATTACACCTGTGTTTACCCTGCTATGACATGTCAAAATGGCTGCTTTGACAATGGTGTGTTACTGCTGCAGATATCTGACAGTCCTGACATGATACTGTTGACAAGTCTCGGTCTTGCTATGTTTACCATTGGCTAACATGCTTCTGAGGCTTTAGTTCACTTACAAACGCAGAGTGCAGTCTCGCTAGCTAAAAATTAAAACCTAGCTTAAATGTAGCTGATTTGGCCTGACTTTGGACATAAAATGGTGGCAGAATGGTAAAACAAACATCTGGAAAACTGTTTGGAATGGCAAAAAAATTTCAGTCTACTCACTTCCATCAAAATATGGATGCGTAACAACTTTTATTGTTAGGGAGAACGAGTGGGTGCAGGAAGGTCCCTCTGACAGGTCATTCTGCCTACCTAAAGAGGCCATTGTCACAATTGATGCGGCCTGGAGCTAACCCTTACAAAATGATACAACAGCCATCACAATTGCACATAAAGCACTCGTTTCATCCTGTAATCATCATTATATCAGACCTAATCGCCATTATTGACTGTCAGGAATATGAGGTGAACAGCCTGTCATATAAGCATACTGCCAACCTGACCAGATGCTCTATAGGCTGAACCACAGCTGCTCACTGGGATTATCTCATTTCCCACAAGCACACTAACACACTTCTTGGCCGACACAAGCTGCCCTGCGCTCAAATCACACACATGCAGAATTAAGAGAGGTGTCCAGTGTGAGTAATCTTGTCACGCAAGACAGATCAGTATATTGTGGACACATCTATCACACCTAAATGAATCACTCCCACACCATTTCCCTGAGTCACACACACAGTGATAGAGAGTGAGTGAGTGCGAGTTCCCAATGTGCAGGAAAGAAGGGCGTCAATAAAAAAAATGTCGCTGATTGATCGCTTAAACATATGCTCCTGAATTACTAAGGAGAAACATCCAGAGACAAACACATCTAGTAAAAAACATATATGCTTCCACAGATTCAGTCTGTTTATTTTTCATCCTCGCCCAGTCATCACATTACACTGATGAGACTTCCCATACAGCCTCATAGCTCCAAGACTTGATCCAGTATGCATCTATTTGCATGCCAGAATTATCCACCTTATAAAAGTGTTACCCTACATTGCAGTTAAACAGCTTATGTTTGTGTATATATATATAAAAAAGAGTTATATATATAGAATATCATTCAGTACTTTACATGTTAAGCCCAAATTTGTACTGGCCTGAGCACACAAGCATAGGATGAGTGAGGATCAGGAGGATACTGCTGCTGACCATAATACTGCTTTTCAATAAGGGAGAGAAATTTTACATTAGCAGTCTGTTAAAAAATGTTCTTTTTTTTTAAATTCACTTTGAGGAGGGTTTTTTTTTTGTAATACAGAGAGTCAACAAAAACAACCAATTTATTAACTTGAAATGCCCATCTCAGGCATTTCCTGGTGACTGTTTTGAAGTGGGACACGACCCAGTGACTCGGGAACGCACGCTTTCTCATCGGAGGGTAGACGGTGAATGGGGTCATGGGATCTGTCGCAGATGGTGCAACCCCTCCTTCGACCAAGCCCCGCACACCCCCTCCGTCCGTGACCGACCCGTCCCCCTCCTCCGACGCTGAAATCACGCTGCGTGCTAAAATGAAACCTTAATGGGAAGCTTCATGGGTTATTGATCGCGAGGGTTGACCATTTTATCATGTAGTTCAGCGGTTCTGTTTTTTTTTCA